>JAABOM020096643.1:0-27368 GCA_011800125.2 Solanum clarkiae
AAAAAGAGGGGGAGTTCCTGGGCTATATGTTGAGTTTGGAACCTTACATGTGCATACGCGTTTTCCCGGGCTTGCCTAGGAAGAACAAAATCGTGCGGCCCTGTGGGGCCAGAGCGGACAATATATGCACGTGTGGGTTGTTCATTCATCATAAGTAGTATGTGCAACCAACAACATAAGATCAAAATCTATGAACCATAGTGAACAACTTTCGGTGCTTTGGGAGGAAACTACTTGCTGCAAGTACTCATGTATACATGCGGACTCATGCTGAATCTTTAATGGTTCATCTAGTTCCTAACCCTGAATGATTATGTGCCTTCACCAGGAAGAATTACCCATGCACACCACCACTAATCTAGTCAGAAGATCAAGAATGGATACACTAACAACTCTCACTCTCCGAAAAGATGTCTCAAATTGCTTCAAGATTCCATAAGCTTGCCCTTAATGTAAACGTAGACCTAGTTGGAATTTTCCTTAGAGGATCATGTAGATCTTTATTTGGCTGTAATGTAGGTTGCAGGTAGGTGCAATACATTTATGGATATGGCTGATACGGTTCAATTCCCATGCGCTCGTAGCACACACTTCACCTCTTCTCATGCCCCCTTGACTCACAACCCTTCTTGAAGTAAAGCTGTGAGTACTCCTACATAATTTAATCTGACCACCAAATAAACTCCTTACAAACACATGGACACCTTAAACAAATAATGACTAAACAAAGGGAAAATAAAAAATATATATATATATATATATATATATTAGTATGCATCCGTGATGGATCCACGACGCCGAGGCATCACGGACCAGCACTGTATTAATTGGCACATTTTGGGCCCAAATCAGTGTGCGTCCGCGGTTGCTCCGCGACGTGGAAGCAATGCGGCCCCTACTAATTTGGGTGAATCTTTCTAATTAGCTTCTCTATCCTTTTTTTTTTCTTTTTTTTCTTGATACTTTCTTATTCCACATACTCTCGGGTGTCCACTCTAGTTCCCTTTTTTCTTATTCACCGTGCTTAATGTGACGAGCTGTTCAAATTCTGCCCAAATATGCCTTAAAAATATCCACAACAGGCTGGAGCACTCCAGAATTCTCTAGAATTCCTTAGAAACATGTGGAGCTTGCAAGAAGGCCCTGGGAGCTTCTAGAAGACTGTAGGCTAGTATAGAGAATTCTTGCCTTGTAATATCTAAGATATTTTTGTGGGAAGATTCTAGAGTAGCCTTTGTAGCCGTTGGATCAAATTGATCCTAGCCGTTCATTTAGGGAAGGGGCTAGTATAAATACCCCCCCCCCCTTAGGCTTCTCATTTTCATCACCAAGGAAAACAAGCAATCAAGCAATAGAGCAAAACAAGCAAAGCATTGTAAAGCTTTCAAGAGTTCTCTAATAAAGAGTTCTTTCTTTGTTTCTCAAGATCTTCCTAGTTCCTTCATAGTCTTTTGCTTAGTCTTTCAAAGTTCTAAGCATTAGAGTCAAGCTGACTAGCAACTTGAGCGTTGAAAGTTTGCTAGGCCGCGCGGTTCGTTGGAATTACGACCAAGTCTGTGACATCAAGCACTAGTGAATTAGGATCAAAATCAGGTAATTCATCAAGACAAGGGGATTAGCGTGAAATGTGGTTAGTCAAAGAATAGGCTAAGGCTCAATAGGGCTAACTAGGATTGTTTCTGTCTATCAGCAAAATGCCTAGATCCTTTCCTCTTTTTTCGATTCCTCTCAGGTCTACTCTACATATTGGGCAAGTTCTCGAACCTATCACAATCGAGACTCACAATTGGCTTACTCACTCATGGCACATTTTCATCACAAAGCTATTACTAGAGTTCCTATTGAGGTGTTCACATGAATTCATTATTAAGCATACATACAATCATTATTCACAAAGCTCAAGCAACTACCCTTAACTATGTTCAAAGGTTCGCGCTCGATGTTGTTTGCACACTACCACACTCTATATGAACTAGATTTGACGAATGCCCTTACAATGGTCGTCATCCATCTATCACAGGGCCCCCATCACTCATCTATGACTAACACACATCTAATATTGATAGATATACAACTACCAACAATCAAATGCATTCACGAAATATCAGCATAACAGCACCCATGCATCAAAGTAGTAGTTAACCATTATTTACAGATCTAACAAAATTAAAAGATGTTCAACCCTACATTAAGATGTTCAAACATATACATAATGCAGAATAAAATAGTCTTAATACATTCCAATCATAACATAATAGAAGCAGTATCACATATCAAAAGAATTCCCCACCTCACTTAAACTTAGCACTTCCCTCAGTGCTAACCATACATAACCTGCAAGTGGGGACGGTGACGGTCAACCATCAGTAGGGCCTGGTAAGATAGTTTCACCCCCTGTATACACTGGCGGCTCATTAAATATGTCATCTTTCTCAGCCTCCTCATCATCGTCGTCCTCGTGCTCCTCCCCTGGGTCTGTAGGAATGTCATCATCCACCAGCTCAATGAACCAGGGTCCAATGTGTAGCATGTCTTTGTATTTATCGTTTAGCGGGTTTTCGACCTCAACCTCATACAATTCTACTCTCCTGGAAGGCCGACCGCCTGTCTGGTGTCTCAGCATCTCTAGGCCATACATGCGACCCATAGTCAACTCGTCCTAGTAGGTCCTCTCTGTTATAGTAAGGAATGGCCCATGTGTATGTCAGGCCCCTTAATGTTAGTGGCAACATAGGGGGGCTTGAATGACCGGGCAGTAATCTGCCTCCTTCTCGAGGACACCTGCAGCATGACACAACACATTAATATGGCCCCCAAAGGCATACTTGTGTTCCCTATGGGTCTTTGCCCTCTACATCGCTAGTCAGAAGATTTCCCCAAAGTTCAGCTTCTTAGCCCTCATGATTACATACATGAAGCATACTCTATCTCTCGTCACATTGGTGAAGTGTTGCCCTGGAAAGAAAGAGTGCATCACGATCTTTACCATTACTCTCTCCTCCCTAGACAAGTGAGCAAAAGGAAAAAGAGGTGATAGACCCGCTCAGTATGGCGGACCCATCTCATTGTGGACCTACATCCAGAAGTATTGTGCCTAATGTCTTGGTAGGGCAGGGAAAAGGCACAACTCATTAAAAGCTCCTGCTAAGGTCTCTTCAGGGGTGCCCAGGATTTGGTTGATCACAGTGGTGGTGAAGTTGACCTCCAATCCATGAACCACCACCATTTGGGATCGAGGTTTTACACTCATATTAGCATAGAATTCCCTAACCAAGCTGAGATTGCATGGAATAGGTGGTCGAAATAAGAACCCCGAACCTAATTGATTTTAATGGTTTAGAATTTAGGGGAACTCGTCCCGGAGGAACTCTACATCAATAGGGACATCGAGATAGTACTTGGTCTAATCATGAGACTAGTACCACCTTCGTCCCTCTCTATTTACAACATTGGCCCCATATTAAGGTTTATGATCCCTCCTAGTGTCCTTGGGAACATTCGAGATATCTTGTGGCTGTTTCCTAGTGTTGGGTTCCCTTTGCCTGCTGGATTGCCCACCCCGTCGTGCATTTGAAGACATAATACCTGCAAAACACAAGTGCATAATTAGTGGTTGACTCAAAATCAGGGTCCCACACTTAAACTAAAGGTCATTTGGCGAGGGTACTCAGACTTCCCTGCGTCATACGAGCTATATCACTGCACCATTACATGCCCCCCATCATTGTCGACAGTTACACACTACAACTTCTTATTCAAGTTGATGATGAACAAATAACCCCCAATGAAGAGGTATCAACCCCATAAATCCACACATAAGTTTTCAACCCCATACTAGCACAATTACATAAATACACCACTCGATTTCAATCCCAATGCGAAGTATGGAGAAGAACCCCCATCAACCCCTTTCAAATAGTTACAAGAATAACCCCACATCACAAAGTCTGACTCCAACCCCACACTTAGATTTGACACAAGCCAATATAGAAACAATCATATGTACACAAAGCATGGGGGAAGAACGCCCAACCCCCCAACTTTTCCCCAATTTAGGTCCTAAAGTCGACCTAGGATTTTCACCCACACAATATGCACCCAAAGTTCACACATAATCACAAATCAGCCACCCTACTCCCCCCCCCCCCGGAAGATTACACATGAAGCCTGAATCTACTTTGAATTTACCCATAAAGCATGAAGAACTTCCATCTTGAAACAAAGGAAAAGCAAAGCAAAGGTAGCATACCTGGCAAGGGGAGTGGCATTTCTGCAGTGGTGGCATGACCCATGTGATGCGCGATGTGATAAAGTTTGAAAATATTATGGAAGGGGGAAGAAGAAGATGAGAAAAAGAAGAATGGGGGAAAAAATAAGGGTTGGGGTCGGGGTGTAGAAATAAAAAGGGGAAGAAACCAATTAATTTGAAACAGTTAGGGGAATTAAATGGGTGGGGGCCACGTTTGCTTTCGGCAGTTTTAACATGTTTCCTCTTTTGCTCTGCATCGCGGAAGCAATGCGAAGTAACATTTAAACAAAATGTTTTGTGAATGTAGAAACAGTATGCATCCGCGTTTGCTCCGTGATGCAGAGTGAACTCGAAGTCACACTTAGGGAAAATTCGCTTACCTGGGCGCAGTCACAATGAGGGTTCGTGTTTGCTCCGTGACGCGGAGGTAATGTTACCCCACAATTGAAAAAATCCTCGCATGTATGCTGAAACTGTGGGCATTAGCGATGGGCCCGTGTCACGGCACCATTGCATATGCTTACTATTTTGGGGATTCAATTGAGTTCCAATTTTTACCTCCGGGCCCCGAAAATTTTATCGAACACCTGGACATGCTTCAAAACATTAAAATGATGTATTAGACCAAGAAAACATAAGAAATTCCCAACAGATTGTAGATAATTGAGGATGGAAAAATTTACACACAAGTGTGTAGTGTCTGCAAATGTGGAGGCATCGTGGACTTGTACTTGTGCAAAATTTTTGCACTCTTATTACGGGGATATGTTCTATTTTTTAGAAGGGAAAAGGAACACACCTACGTTACCTTACCATGGGTTGTCTCCCGTGCAGTGCCTAATTTAACATCACGGCACGACGCATGCTGTGCTCATTCATCTTTGTCCAAGTCAATGGCCTCCACTGTTTGATTCGCGTCCACACCATAGTATTGTTTGACCCGTTGACCATTCACCAAAAGAGTTTGATACGTAATCAAGTCCTTTAGCTCCACTGCACCATGGGGTATGGTTTCTACCATCACGTATGATCCAATCCATTTGGACCTCAATTTCCCAGGAAATAATTTAAGACGTGTGTTAAATAGCAATACCTATTGGCACGGCTCGAGGTTCTACTTAATTATGTACCGGTCATACCACTTCTTCTTCTTCTCCTTGTAGATCTTAGAATTTTCATACGATTGGAGTCGGAATTCATCCAACTCCTCTAATTGGTCAAGTCTCTTCTTCCAGCGAGCTCAAGGTCAAGATTTAGCTTCTTAATCGCCCAGTACGCCTGATGCTTGAGCTCTACGGGCAAATGTAAGGCCTTGCCATACACCAGCTTGTAAGTAGAGGTTCCCATTGGGGTCTTGTAGGCCGTCCGATATGCCCATAATGCTTCATCCATTTTTTCTTCCCAATCTTTCTGGGTGGCATTCATGGTCTTTTGCAATATCTGCTTCACTTCGCGGTTGGACACCTCCACCTGTCCGCTAGCTTGTGGATGGTATGTTGTGGCTACTTTATGTGGTATCCCATATTTCGCCAGCAAGTTTTTCATAGTTTGGTTCAAGAAATGGGTACCGTCATCACTGATAATGCCCTCAGAGTACCAAACTGTGTGAAGATGTTCTTTCAAATGAACTTGCTTACTACCTTTGCATCATTAGTTTGAAGGGTTGCAGCTTCTATCCATTTGGAAACGTAGTCCACAGCTACCAAAATATAGTGGCAACCACATGATGGTGGGAATGGCCCCATGAAATCAATGCCCCGAACGTGAAATATCTCCACTTATAGAATGTTGTTTAAGGGCATCTCATGCCTCCGGGATATCGCACCTGTCTTCTGGCAAGCATCATAAGCCATGGAGAATTGAACAACATCTTTGAATAGGGTGAGCCAGAAGAAACCAGATTGCAATACCTTATATGTTGTTCGGTCACCACTATGATGGCCCATATTTGGAGAGGCATGGCATCTCTCTAGAATCGGTTTCATCTCTTCCTATGGAACACACCTCCTTACTATATGGTCAGCTCCTTGCTTAAATAGGTATGGCTCATCCTAGACATATTCCTTTGCATCATAGGCCAGCCTCTTCTTCTGTTGATGGGTTTCCTCGGGTGGGAACAAACCACTTACCAAGTAGTTTACAATATCATCATACCATGATAATTGTTCCATCTCGATGGCTAACAGTTGATCATCCGAAAACTCTTCTCTGATTTGCAGTTGCTCACCTATGTGAGCATCAGTCTCCATACGAGATAGAATGATTAGTAACTTGGTTCTCACTCCCCTTTCGATCCTTGATCTCTATGTCAAACTCTTGGAGCAACAAGATCTATCTAACCAAGCGTGACTTGGCATCCTTTTTGTTGAACAAATATTTCACTGCCGCGTAGTCTGTGAACACCACCACTTGGGTCCCCATCAGATAAGCTCTGAATTTAACAAACGCAAACACCAGTGCCAACATTTCCTTCTCAGTAGCCGTGTAGTTGCTCTATGCTGCATCCAAGTTCTTACTGACATAGTATATAGAGTGAAAGACTTTATCTATGTGTTGCCCCAGTACCACCCCAACTGTTGTATCACTGGCGTCACACATTAGCTCGAACGGGATACCCCAATCAGGTGCTACCAAGATCGGAGCCTCCATCAACTTTTTCTTCAATGTTTCGAATGCTTGCAAATAAATTCATCAAACTGAAATGGTACCTCTTTCTCTAATAGGGCATAGAACGGCTTCACGATCTTTGAGAAGTCTTTGATAAACCCGCGATAGAACTCCTTCCCAGAAAGCTCTAGACTTCCTTGACTGACACCGGTGGTGGCAGTTTGTCAATCACCTCTATCTTCGCTCTGTCTACTTCCAACCCCTTCTTGGATACTTTATGGCCTAAGACTATGCCCTCATTAACTAGGAAGTGGCATTTCTCCCAGTTACGAATGAGGTTAGTCTCCTAGCATCCAGCTAGCACTCTGTCCAAATTATTCAAGCAACTCTCAAACGATTCCCCGAAGACAGAGAAATCGTCCATGAACACCTCCACAAACTCTACCATGTCATGAAAGATCTCCATCATGCACCTTTGGAATGTGGCTAGTGCATTGCATAACCCAAAGGGCATGCACTTGAAGGCATACATCCCGTATGGGCAAGTGAAAGTTGTCTTTTCCTGGTCTTCGGGTGCAATAGTGATCTGGTTATACCCTGAGTATCCATCCAGGAAACAATAGTACTCCTACCCTGCTAGTCTATCCAACATCTGGTCAATGAAGGTCACGGGGTAATGATCTTTCCTGGTGGCATCATTCAATCTCCAATAGTCCATGCAGATTCGCCACCTCCTTACTGTCCTAGTTGGAATCAGCTCATTCTTCTCATTTGTGACAACCGTCATCCCACCCTTCTCGGGGACACATTATACGGGGCTTACCCATTTGCTGTCTAATATGGGGAAGATAATCCTGCATCCAGCCACTTTATAACCTCCTTTTTCACTACCTTCTTCATGATTGGGTTAAGCCTCCTCTGCGGTTGAGCCACCGGCTTGTGACCCTCCTCTATAAATATTTTGTGCATGTATAGGGCTGGGATAATCCCATGGATTTCAGACATTTGCCATCCAATGGTTCTTTTTCACTTTTTTAACACTGCAACAGCCGCTTCTACCTAGGCTGCAGTCAAGGAAGCAGACAAGATTACAGGTAACATATTATTTTCACCAAGAAACTCATGCCTGAGATGTGATGGTAGCTGTTTTAACTCCAAATTAGGAGCTTCTTCCACTGAGGGTTTGGGAGGTGGTCCCAATACCCTGTTTAAGGGTTCATTTCATCTTTTTCAACATACTCACATTGTGAGCATTCAACACACTTTCAATCTCGCGGGCCTCAGCATTATCTACTAGCCCTTGATTTAGCAACACCCTGGCTAGTGGGTCTTCCTCAACTTGGCTCACCACCACTGCAGTGTCTATCATTGTGATAGCTACTAGATCATCATACACAGCTAGTAGCTTTATTGTTTTGTAGACATCAAACACTTCTACCTTATCATGGGCTCGCATGGTGAGCCTCCCTGTTGCAACATCAATCAACTCCCCTCATGTGGGAAAGAATAGGTGCCCAAGTATTAATGGGACCTCAAGGTCAGGCTCAAAATCTAGGATGACGAAGTCCACTGGGAATATGAGAGATCCCACTTGGACTAAGACATCCTCCATCACTCCATCCGGTCTTGCCAATGGCCGATCGGCTAGCTGCAATACAATATTTATGGGCTTCGGCCTTCCAAGCCCTAGATTTAAGAAATAGATGTGGGCATGAGGTTTATGATGGCCCTAAGATCACACAAGCCCCTAACATTCAACCTACTCCTAACAGTCACTTGCACAGTGAAGCTTCCTGGATCTTTCAATTTGGCTGGCAAGTGTGATTTATTGAGAATCTTGGAGTTGCAGGCCTCTGTCAGTGCCACAGTCTCATACTCCACCCATTTGGTCTCGTTGGCAACGATGTTCTTGACATATTTAGCATATTTTGGGATCCCCCACAAAAAACCAATCAAAGGCAAATTAATATGTACCTATTTCAGCAGCCCGATGAATTTCTGAAAATAGTCATCCTCCTTCTTCTTCTTGAGTTCTAGTGGGAACGGAGGTGGAGGTTTTTGTAATGAGGTGGCCTCGTTAGTAATTGTGATAGGATTGCAAAATTTTGTGTCCTGTGTAACGTTTTGCCCCTCCCTGTTCTGCTGCTTGGGAGTCAATTCAGTAAAAGGCCTCCTACTTCGTGTGTTGACTGCATTCACTTGTTTTGGGTTGGGATCAGTATTGCCTGGCAAGCCTCCTTGAGACCTAGAATTTATTGACGTGGCCAACTGTCCCAACTATTTTTCTAAGTTTAGCAGATCTTGTTTGTTCCTTTGGATTTCTTCTTCTTGCCTGCTCTGATTGGCCAAGATCTGTCTCAGCACCTCACTATCTGTCATGGTGCTCGGATTAGCCTATCTTACAGGCTGTTGGACCGACTGATTCTGATATGTGTTGCTGCCATGTGGTCTTTGCTGCGGTGGCCTATGATTCTGTTGGTTTCCACCCTATGAGAAGTTTGGGTAATTCCTCCGGTTCGGGTTATACGTGTTCTCAAATGCTTGATAGCCTCCTCTATTAGCATTTCCCACAGAGTTTACTACCTCAGGATTAGATCCACAAGATTCAACCATATGATCTCCTCCCCACATACATCACACCAACCCAATGGCTGCTGTTATACCATATTCACGGGGGCTTGCTGATGGCCTGCTGCCAATAAAACCTGTTGTTTTAGACATAATTCCAGGTTGTTGAAGTTTGTGGTTATCATGTTCTGCATCATCGACATTTGGGCGTGCAGGCTGGTTATAACATCAATCTCAAAAACCCCAACCTGTTTCTGCGCTGCTGGTACGTTAGATCCTCCATTTCATTATGGGTTACCCTGAGCAATTCTATTTAGAAAAACGTATAATTCATCATATGTCTTCTCCAATGCTTGACCTCTGCAGCTGAACCAAGAAGAATCTTGGTATTGGGTTCCAACACTTCAATGAAAGTATGGACGAACACCTCGTTAGCTTGACAATGGTGTGGGCAATTTATCAATAGAGTTTTGAACCTGTCCCACGCCTGATATAGATTCTCCCCAAACCGTTTTCTTGAAGCTCAGGATCTCACTTCTTATATCAGTTGTCTTACCTGATGAGAAGAATCTGGTGAGAAACTTTCGGGCCAAATCATCCTATGATGCTATGGAGTTTGGTGTCTTAATCTGTAACCACCTTCGAGCCTCCCCTAATAGTGAAAAGGGAAAAAAGTCATCCTCACATAATCGTAATTCACCTCGTGGGAATGAAAGTATCAGCGATCTCAAGAAAATTCTGAAGATAGACTTGCGAATCTTCATGAGGAAGCCCGGTGAACAACCTAGTAGAGTGTAGCAACTGGACCATGTTCTATTTGAGCTCCCACCGGCCACCTGGCTTAGGCTTGACAAAATAGCTCATGAGATTTATAGTTCTCAAGATTTCTACATCCCTTACTAGCCTCGGTGCTGATGCTGCATCAACAGCCGGTGCTACTGGTGCGGGTGGGTTGTTATTTGCCATGTTCTCTGCAATCGGATCAACCTCTACCTTATTATCTTCTAATCCTCCAGATCAACCAATTCAATTGGTAGTGTTGCAAACAAAACTCCTGCTCTCCTCTTTGATTGACGAAAACAAGAGTCTTGATCTTCCAGCTTAGAACTCATATCACTACACACAAACACCGCTAAAATCAAATGTAGCGATCACCATAAAACAAGATAACTTCGATAATCGACCAATTCATTTCAAGTCCTTGGAAATGACACCAAAAACTTGTTGCTTCCCTAGCACACGCAAGTGTACGCAATCTCACAAGTAATACAGTGGCCCTAAGTAAGGAGCTAGGATGTCGAACTCAAGGGATTTGAATGTAATTCGTACTTTCTCTCGGTTATCACTTTTATGGTGCTTTTAGTAAAAAGAGTTATTGTTTTATGAAAAATAATTTGTAAAAGAAATAATAAACTAATATGACTTTCACACAAGATCTCAACTAAAGATGCAATTCTAGGGTTGTAGCCATTACAACTCTATCTAGTCTTAAAAATATCTCTCTACATCAGGTTTCTTGATTATTGATTTATCGGGTTTAATATACCTGAACAAGGTTGCACGCCTCTACCGGCCTACCGTTATTGACTGTCTAACTACATTATTGAGTGGAGATAGACAGATCAATAAAAATGCATTAAAGCTATCTTCCAGTATATGAACCAAGCAAGGTATAAGGGTAGTTGTCACTAGTCTCCCATATTCGATCAACCTAGTTTCCTAGTATTGAACAAGCTCTCTATGTTATTGTGTTCTATTCCACTCCAACATCTCTTGAATTCAGAGTGAACAATAAATTTACTCCCTAGTTGTCCAAACTTTGAAGGATAGATATAAATAACATAGGAATAATCGATAGAAATAATTTATAGATGTCAAAAGCTAATAACTACACATAGTCTATAGCTACAACCCCAGAATATAAAGGCTTAGCCACTCATAGACGTGGAATATATAAAAAATAAAGAGGAAAACATCAAAAACCAAAATCTAAAGATTAAACTAACCGAATTCTTGGTGTAAAATAGTTCTCCATTGCCTCTCCCTTTCTTCTTGCATAAAAAACTAATAATAAAACCTAAAGTCTAAGATAACAAAATAATAAAGATCCTATTTTTTGACTTTTCCACGTCAGGTCCTCAGGTCCGCTATGCGGACTCCTTGTTTTCTTCTGTTGTCACTTAATTTGCTGACTAGACAATTCTGCACACTTTTGAACAGGTACGCGATGCGGACCTTGCACCTCCTTAGGTTTCATGCCTTTTTTTACATTTTACAGCTTCCAGAGCCTAGTACCTAGGTTTGCCACGTGGATTCTTGGTCTTTTGGTTGCTTCTACTGATCTTCATCCTCCAAATTTTGGGTTGTGCTCTTCCATCCAGTCCGGGTTTAACCCCGAACTTTCCAATCAACTAAAAATCCTACAAAAACACAAACAACAGGCGCACTTGCTCGGGGCGTGACAAACTTGGTATCAGAGCACAGAGTTCAAGTATCCTAGGGTGCCTGTGAAGCCATGTTCGTAGGAACTTATTTATGGTTATGAGGGTCCTACTTCTACAAATGAGAGACTTTTGACATCTAAGAAATGTTTCCCTTCTTTCATAGTCCAAATCATGCAATAGAGTTACTTCCTAAGAAACTTGTCTATTTTTGTGGGGTTTCTAGATTCGTTTAACTACCTCTCATAATTAAGGTGGTTGGAATTATACACTAGATCCTTTTTGTTGAGTTACCTTCAAATAAGGTATTCAAAAAGCAAATGGACCACACTAGGCTTGAGAGGAGCCAACTAGTGTGCTTAAGTTTATCGATCCAAAATAATATACTCTTATTCATATGAATCATGCCTTTGAGATAGATCAAGACAAGATGTATTTTCAGACGTTGTTCCCTAAATCGATCCTCAAATGTTATTCTTGAGAGGGAAGTTAATTTATCTCTCCGAATACTTAGTAGTATCCCCTCCCCTTGAGAAAAGTAGAAAGATGTAGAAATCATGAAGAGTGGGAACAATAACTGCTTAAAGTTAGTAGTTAAGAGTCATGTGGTGATAAGTCAAGTCCCTTCTAAGTTTTGGTTAAAGAGTAGTAAGTATCGTCTAGCTTCCATGATAAGGTAGAGGAAGAGTTGTTAGTTTGTATGAGATGGTGCACACTCGAATATGAAAGGAGTTGATATTGAAGTAACATTGTGTTATTAATGATAAGTATGTGATGAATATAAGAACAGAGGGCATAAAATAGTGATATAAACTAGGCTCATAATTTTGAAAGGCGAGTCATATGAGATTTATAGAGTATGAGTTTAGCTAGGTAAAGAGGTATAATTGATGAGTGGGCATTATCTAACTTAGGAAAGAGAGTGTGATGATAGACTATACTTAGACATACCATGAGCCAGAGAATTATTTCTTATTATGAGATTTAGTGACTAGCATCTCTTGATTGTATCTAGTAGTTTAGAGTTAGTATAGTATATGAGAAATATGAATGTACATGTTTAGCATTAGACCTTAAGCTTGAACTTCAAGTAAGTATTATGAAAAAAGGGAGTGGCAAGGTGAGAGTAATCCTATTAGTCAGAGATTCACCTTAGTAGGCTTGAAATAGCATGAGTGAGAAAGTAAGATGTTGACTTGAAAAGAAGTGTGTGGTTACGAGTATGATGACTGGGACCCTTTGATGGAAATAGCAAGTTGAGGCTAAGTTATTAGATAAGTAGAATGCCTAAGATATATATCTCAGATAGTCTATAAATGTGAGATGTGTCGATTAAATATTTTCTATGAGCTTTTCTAGGCCTAGGGTTCTAAAATTTTGCCTAGTAGTTATAAGTTGGTGTGACATGACAAGCATGTGTAATGCCCATGTTAGCACTAGACCCTAAGTTTATATTCTAATAAGTAACGTGAAAATGGAGATAACATTGTGAAAGCGATGGTCTTAATTGGAGAATTACTCTAAGAGGCTCATATATTATGTGCTCGAGATTAAGATGTTGACTTTCAAGAAATCCTATGTATGAGTATGGTGTAGGTGCCCCTTTGGTAGGAATTGTGGGTTGAGGATAACTCATTAGATAATAAGAGGCTTGAGATGTATAGCCATGATAGGGTAAAATTGTGCAAAGCTCTAAGTTATGATTGCTATAGGGATTTAAACAATATATTTGAGTTGTCAATGTGTAGTAGGCTAATGTAGACATTCCTATTACCCTTAATAGTTGGGTCAAAGAGGGATAGCTATAGAAAAGGAGGAATCTCCCATTATAGTCCAAGTTTTCTTCAGTCAAATGTAAGTGAATATAGAAGATTAGTGTTAGTGGTCCAAAAAGGAAGATGTCCGACCATAAGTCATAGAAAACGACTATTATGCCAATAAGAGTAGCAAGAATGGAAGATGCCTATAAAGATATCTAGAAGAAAGTTAGAAGTTAGTATCTCGGAAGAAAGTCTTAGCAGTAGTTTCACATCTTTGAGGAGTAAGTAATAGGAGGATATAAGCATTCTGTACATAGTGGTGATCCAATTGTCTGGAGAGTTATACTTATAACTTGGCGAAGAGAATCAATTCACAGACTTAGAAAGGTGACCTTTGAGCTAAGAGGGAGATGGTTAGGAAATAAACCAAAGTAGATCTTGAGTTGTTGATAGTACTGAGTTGATCAGAATGAGACATTGAGGTTTCCTATCTCATATATTCCTGACAATTCATCATGATCATACTATGTTCCAGTCTTATGAAAAGGCACCATGCCCATGATTCAGACCCATTCATTTCATGTTGATACATGTTCATGCTCAGTTCTTAAAGTGAGAAGTGGTAACTTCATTCATTAATTTTGATCTTATGTTATGAACTAATAGTTTCCAGCCTTATGTTACCCAAGATAATACTTGAGCTTCATAATATACAAATTTTCATAGACTTGTAATACACCGTAAAACACTAATGGAATCGTATTACGTCATGAATTTCTCGGATTAGATTTCCTGAATGAATCGTGCTTATGATATTTTTACTTTAAGCCCTACTAATAATTCCTTCTTTTGGTATTGATACTGATGTTTATGATAGTGGATGAGTAGCAACAGATAAAGGAGGAGAATGGATGTCACTTGTGGTGACAATTACAGTATGTTTATTCCATTTGAGGGTAGATTGGTATGCCTCCTAATAGGAGTTAATAAGATTGTGGGTGTGGAGGTTCTATCATAAGTTTAAAGATTTCTAAGTGATGTTGACCTCTAAGAAGCTATAACTGATTTGAATGATAAGCTTGAATGTGTGGTCACCGTTAAGTGAGTGAGAGCCATAGGATATTGATGATTTTCACAGTAGATTCCAAGAAGGTGTATAGGAATATTATCCCCTATAAGAAAGTCTCTATGGAAGTGCAAAACATAATTCTTATGGATTGGGTTGGTATAAGTATGATTATCTCACGGGTAGCACATTGTGACTTTGAGGTTGATAAGGGTATGCAATAAACTTGAGTGATGATGAGAGTTGCAAGCTTCTGTTAATGAAGGGTAGAACTCTAGAAAAGAGCATAGTAGTGGAGAGTGGCTGCAATGAAGGGTAATCATTGGTTCTCTCAATATATGGTAGTCACATCCTTATATCAAGCCAAAAGCTTGCTTTTAGAGTCTTTAGGAATTTTGATGAAAGGGTTTGAGACGCCCAAATTTACACTCCAAAAGGAAAAGTAAAATAGTCGTTGATCAAATATAGAACTCATCTAGAGTTGAGGTAGATCCCACAGGAAATGTGTGAGAATATATCTATTAGCACCATTTTCAAATGTAAAATCTATTCCCGAAACGAAAGTGCATAAAGTAAATGGGGGATTTTGGTTTTTCAAACAAAGTTATTAAAATAAAGTAATAAATAAGTGCAAGGACTACTAGATTTTAAATAATATATGCGAAGCTAGAATTTGTTTCCCATGACATCTAATGTGATAGCTGAATCTAGTGGTAAACTCACTCATGATTACTTATATAAGTTTTAACAAGTTATGTAACATCTAATCACCTCTCGATCCTTCTTAGACGCATATCACTAATCACAATTTAGTCTCAGAATGTATACTTGCTAACTCTTCATTGTCGATCCCAGAATACTCTCACCTTTCGGTCTCAAGTTCTTAGACTGTGGTTAAAAACCTTAAATTTCTGTCGTAGAACTCTTTTCCTAATCAAAACATCCCTTTCGGTCATGTAATGAATAAAGGATTACCGTAGTGCGTCGACTCATCAAGGAAGAATTATAATGAAGATTACTATGATATATGCGCCAATCAATCCCAAGATTTATCTCATATTCGCCTATCTTATTAATTTGTCATGGTTCCGACAATCCTATTTGTGGGTTTAGCCTAGCATATTCAAGAAAGAGAACCCACACTTAGACTGATCTTCAAACCATGAAATATATTCACGAATCATCACAAATAAGATGAAACGTTTTGTGATTTTTGAGGGGAAAATAGTGTGTGTGAGAGAGAGAGGGAGTCGTCAGAGTAGAGAGAGAGTGTGTGTGGAAATTTAAAAGTGGGTTGTTGGGTACAAATAGGGCTATTTAAATACCTTGGTCAACATAGTTGACCATTTCTCTCTCCTCTAGATGGACGGCCACATGGCCTGTGTCATGTGGCACGGTCCGTTTGGACTATCTGTCCCACTATCCTTGAAACATTTTAGCACTTACCTGGATTTGGGTTGGACAATGGCATCTCCAGGGGCCACTAGACGGGTCGTGACATATGTCAAAGACCATTTAATGGTATGTGTTTTGATACTTGGGGCCATTTTGGCTCACCTGGCATACGCACACGTGACGACAGCCATACGAGTTGTTCGGCGTACGATGGGCTATGTAAATGACCTATAAGATGAAACTTGGTGCCTTTCAGAGCTCTTGCATGCCACACGCTCCACTTGGCTTTCATAAGACGTCTCTCACGAGCCGTTGGACATGACACGACCCGTGTAAATGGTCTATGTGTCAACACTTTGGCAAATATTTGGTCCATTCTACCTTAAGACATGTTCTCCACCATGTGTGCACTCATGAACTCCAAAATAGCACCTCTACTCACCTGGAAACAGAAATCAAAAACAGGAAAATGCATGATATATAAATTAAAGCTTTTTTTATAACTATTATGATGCATGGGTTGCCTCTCATGGAGCGTTTGATTTAACATCACGGCATGACACATTGTCTTGACTACTCAGACTTCGTTAAGGAGCAAGACCTCAATCATTAAGGCCTCCTCTATTGTACCCAAGTATTGCTTCACCCTCTATCCATTTACTTTGAATCGATCCCCATTTTCTACTTCTACCTCAATTGCACCATGGGGAAACACCTAGATGATTGTATATGGGCTAGACCACCTTGACCTGAGCTTACCTGGGAAGAGTCGCAACCTAGAGTTGTACAGTAATACCTTATAACCAACACTAAAGCTCTGTTGGGCAATATGCTTATCGTGTTGAATCTTCATCCTTTCTTTGTACAATGTTGCACTCTCATATGCTTGGAGGCAAAACTTATCCAACTTATTGAGCTGGTCAAGTCTTAGGTCAGCAGCCTCCTCCCAATTCGTGTTGAGCTTCTTCAAAGCCTAGAGTGTCTGGTTCTCTAAATCCAATAGTAGATGACAGGCTTTACCAAACACCAACCGATATGGGGACATAACAATGGGTGTCTTGTAAGCCATTCTGTAAGCCCAAAGAGCATCATCTAGCTTCCTCACCCAATCAGTTCGAGTAGCATTCACAGACTTGGTTAGGATTTCCTTGATCTTTCTGTTTGACATTTCAACCTTTCTACTAGTCTGCGGGTGATAGGGTGTGGCGACCTTGTGCTTTCGGACTCCATATTTTGCTAGCACAGCAAGGAAAACCTTGTTACGAAAGTAAGAACCCCTATAACTGATGATAGTTCTGGGTGTCCCAAATCTGGAGAAGATGTTCCGCCTCAAAAAATGGACAACACTCTTACTCTCATTGTTTGGAAATGCAACTGCCTCCACCCATTTAGAGACATTCTGCCGCCACAAGGATGTACTGCATTGCATACGAACTCACAAATGGGCCTATAAAGTTGATTCCCCAGACGCCAAACATTTCTACTCAAGAATCGAGGTCATGGGCAGCTCTTGCCGCTTTGAGATGTTGCCCTGTCACTGGCACTGGTCACACCCAAGCACCAAGTTATGGGCATCCTTGTAGATGGTGGGCTAGTAGTATCCATATGATAGAATTTTCTTGGTCGTCCTGGCACCATCATGATGACCCCCCACTGCTGAAAAGTGATAGGCCTCCATGATACTTAACATTTCTGCTTCCGGAATGCACCACCTTATGACCCCATCAGCACATGTTCAGAACAAGTAAGGGTCATCCTAGAAGTACCTCTGTACATCAAAGAGAAACTTTTATATCTGGTGAGGCTTAAGGGCCTCTGGCATAATATCACTCACCAGAAAGTTAACAAAATCAGCAAACCAAGGAATAAGGTCAACAGAAATGGCCAACACTTGCTCATCGGGAAAGGAAACATCGATGTTCAACCAATCCTTTAGTCTTGACTCGTCCTACAATCTGGACAAGTGGTCTGCTACTTGGTTCTCAGATCCTTTTCTGTCTAGGACCTCAAAGTCAAACTCTTGTAGCAGGAGAACCCATCTGATCAACCTTGGCTTAGCATCTTTCTTTAAGGTTGCATGGTCAGTCCGCACTATCGACTTGGTGCCCAATAGGTAAGCCCTAAACTTGTCGAATGTATATACCACGACTAGCAATTCCTACTCAGTCACTATATAATTCTATTAAGCATCATTGAGGGTCTTGCTGGCGTAGTAGATAGGGTGGAAGTTCTTGTTGCACTTCTATCCGAGCACAACACCTACAACAATACTGCTTGCATCATACATCACCTCAAACGGGGCAGTCCAGTCGGGTGCAACCACCACGGGTGCAGAAATCAATTTTTGCATCAGGATTTTAAAGGCATGCCTACAGCTATCATTAAAATGAAACTTTGTATCCCTCTCCAATAACTTGCACAACAAATGTGCAATCTTGGAGAAGTCTTTTATAAATCATTGGTAGAACCCTGCGTGCCCACGAAAACTCTAGAAACCCTTCACAGATATGGGAGGCAAAAGTTTCTCAATCACCTTGATCTTCACCTTATCCACTTCTTTGCCCTTCTTAGAAAATTTATGGCCAAGAACTATCCCCTACTTGAGCATGAAGTGGAATTTTTCCCAATTTAGCACCAAGTTAGCCTTCTCACAATACGTAGTGCCCTGCTAAGATTCAATAGACATGTATTGAAGAAATCACCTACTACAGAGAAATCATCCATAAATACCTAGAGGGTGTCTTCAACCATGTCGGAGAAGATCGACATCATACAACGCTGGAAAGTGACTGGGGCATTACATAGCCCTAAAGGAATCCTCCTGAAGGAAAAAGTCCTATACGAGCAAGTGAAGGTAGTCTTCTCTTGATCCTCTAGGGCTATAGATATCTGATTATAGCCCGAGTACCTATCCAAGAAGCAGTACCACCCTCTACCTGCCAATCTGTCTAAGATCTGATCTATGAAGAGCATGGGTTAATGGTCCTTCAATGTCTATCTAATCAGCTTCCGGTAGTCCATGCATACTCGCCACCCAGTAACAGGTCACAATGGGACCAGCTCATTTTTGTCATTAGCTACCACTGTCATGCCCTCTTTCTTCGGGACACACTACACTAGACTGACCCACTTGCTATCAGAAATGGGGTATATCACCCTAATATCCAGCTACTTGATGATCTCTTTTTTCACCACCTTTTACATAGGTGGGTTTAGCCTGCGCTGGTGCTCAATAGTGGGCACACAGTTATCCTCCTCATCATAATTATAACCTTAATCCTCGTACCTGGGCATTGTGTCTACGACTTTTACCTTTTCTGTGCCTCTGTCGAAGAATCACTTTACCAGCAAGTCCAGGTGGTTCTTCATATGGGCCATGTCTTGATCCCGTTCCTCCTCTTTTCATCGTTTTTCCGCAATCATCTCAAAGACGAGCCCCGAACAATCCCCATCTCTAGTGTACCATGCCATGTTATTTTTGGATACCTGGTCTAAGATCACCACTATGTCTGGGAAAGTCCTAGGAATATATGATCCCCCATAAACAGTATCAATGATCAGTTTTGTCACAAAGTTGTAAAACCTGTAGAAGACTGCTTTCAAGTACTCATCTATGAGAGATGATCGGGGCACTGCTTAAGCTTCTGCTTGAATCTCTCCCAAGTCTCATGTAGTGCTTCATTCGGCAGTTGCTTGTGAGACCCAATGTCATCTGTGATTTTCTGCTGCCTTGATGTGAGGAAGAACCTCTCCAAGAATGCCTCCTTTAACTCTCCCCAAGTACGGATGGAATTATGTGGAAGCTCATTCAGCCAATTAGTCGCCGCACTAAAAAGAGAAAATGGGAGTAACCACAACCTAATTGCTTATTGACTGACCCCTGGAATCTTAGACGATTGACATATCGCCAAAAAGTTTAGGACATGCTGATTTGCATCCTCAGTTGCTACTCCGCTGAACGACCCTTTCAACTGTAGCATTTGCAACAAAGTACTGGTGATAGTAAACTTAACACCTACGAGTAGTGGGGGAAGTACAATTGCTCCAGTAGTTCCAGCACCCTCATCATCATCATTTACTGTTTGGGGTTGTTGAGGTCTTGGGGCTCGTACACCGGGCAGCGACACCTATCTAAGTGATGCTGCTGGTGGTACCTCATTTCCAATATTTTCATCGTCACCTACACCTTCGTTTCCCCCACATATAGGATTCATGACCAACTCTCTCCATCTAGCTGCTTCGTGTTCTTGGGCATTCATTCTGTGAGTTGACTTAGTAAGCTCAGGGTCGTAGGGACCAAGTGCTTCACCCTTACTTTGGGTGTTTGATATGCAATGCTGGCTCTATACCAAGAGACAAAAAAAAGAAACAAAAGTAAAATTAGGGACTAGTATTACAAACTAAAAAATTGCAACTAATAGACTATTACTTCATTGTATTCCCCGGCAACTGTGCCAAAATTTGATACACCCAAATTTACACTCCAAAAGGAATAGTAAAGCGATCCATGATCAAATATAGAACTCAACCAGAGTTGAGGTTGATCCCATAGGGAATGCGTGAGAATATATCTATTAGCACCGTTTTCAGATATCTATTCTCGAAACAAAAATGCATAAAGTAAATAGGGGGTTTTGGTTTTTCAAACTAAGTTATTAAAATAAAGTAATAAATCAGTTCAAGGACTACTAGATTTCAAACAAGTTATGTGAAGCTAGGATTGTGTTCCCCATGAAATCTAATATGATAGTCGAATCTAGTGGTAAACTCGTTCATGATTACGTATATAAGATCTAATAAGTTATGTAACATCTCGTTCACCTCTCAGTCCTTCTTAGATGCATTTCACTCATCACCTTTCGGTCTTAGAACATATGCTTGCTAAACCTTGTTATCAATCCCGGAATACTCTCACCTTTCGGTCTCAAGTATTTAGACTAGGTTAAAAACCCTGAATTTCCATCATAGAACTCTTTTCTTAATCAAAACATCCCTTTCGGGCATGTAATGAATAAATGCTTACCCTAATGCGTCGACTCATCAAGGAAGAAATTATAATGAAGATTACTAAGATATATACGCCAATCAATCCCAAGATTTACTCTATATTCTCCTATCATATTGATTTGTCATGGTTCCCACAACCCTAGTTGTGTGTTTAGCCTAGCATATTCAAGAAAGAGAACCCACAATGATACAAAGAATTCATAACAAATGACTTACTATTGAAAAATCAATAGATCCATGAGTTACAATCTTGAACAAGATAAGCAAAATCCCAAAGTGTTGTGGAATCTCAAGGAAAATAGTGTTTTTTTAGTATTTTATATCTTTATCCATCCAAGACTAATTAAAAATAAAAATATTATTTATACACAAAGAAAACCTAATCCAAATTAAAATAAGAAAAATCACGTCGGCATGGCTGCAGGCCACTAAACGGCCCCTAAGACGTTGAACGAATTGTGTAATGGTCCATGTGGTCATACTTGGCCTGCAAAGTCTTCAGCTTGTTCTGCTACTCCACATGCCATTGAATGGGCCATGTGAGATTAAACAATCCATGAAACAGACCGTCTGACTTGCCTTGAACAATTTCCAGCTCCATTCGACATCATGGGCCAAGTTATGGACCATGGTTAGTCACACAGCCCGTGACACGTCCCGTCTCATGCCACTTAGCTCCCAGTTTTTGATTCTCGATGATAATGGCTTTCACGTCAATTTGACGGTGGGTTGCACGACCCATCTCTCCTCCCACGACACGTTTGTAACGTGTCATGTGATATGCCTTGGTCTCTTGTGCCTCTCGTTCGCTTCTTGTCAATGCCATCCACCACCGAGTGTGAGCCCGCGATGGATCTCACGGTCCATGTAGATGTACAAAAGCCGTGCAGGTCCTTGTGTGCCCACACTTGGTTCCATTTTTGCTTTTTAGGCTCGTCCTTAAGCTCTTTTTCATCCTTTCTTCTATAGTTCACCCATTTCTCCATGTCCTAGTCATTTTTCCTGAAAACTCACAAAAATAAACATTAAAATAACATATTTTCTTGAGAACGCACAAAAATCCTTTCTTTAAAGCTTTATAAGAGTCGTATTTTCATGACTCATCAGGGTTTGAATGGTACCTTCTTCTCGATGCAGATTTGATGTCCATTAGCTAGTTGAGTTCCTACATTAAGTTGACGTTTATCATTGAGTTAACTATTTCAGTATTGAGTATTGAGGTTAGTATATTCTATTTGTCCCTTTTTATGGTGATACTAGAGGTAAGTTCTCACCTCTATTCTTGAGGTTGATAATTACTTCTATTGTGTAGTGTGGCTTGTTTATGTTCTTGATAGAGTTTGTGCCTTGAGTAAACCACAACATCCTCATCATTTGAGGACGAATGATCCCAAGGGGGAGATTGTGTAACACCCGTGAAATTACCGATATACCTCTAGAATGAAATCGTGCCACAACGCGTCTTTCGATGCTCCATTTGCAAATCCAAGATTGGATTTGTGATTACCGTGAAAAATTGAATGGGAAAAATAGTTTAAACCCGATTTTAGAGCAACCAAATCAGAAAATAATTTTCTAAAAAATTTTTCGGACAGTGAGGGTCCGCGCTCAGGGCGCGACATACTTGGGATGCGAAACCAGACTTTATTTTTTTATTTATTATTTTCGACGGGAAATTGGAAATTTTAAAATTTAGTGAAATACACATGTCCGCGCCCCGGACGCAATGCAGACACGGTGTACAGGGTGAAATTTTCTTCTTTTTATTTTAAGAAAGGGTAGTTTCGACTTTTTTCACCCTTCTTAAGCCTTAAGTACATCGATTTTCACCCGATAAATTCCTAAAACATACTATCTCAACTCTTTAACATTAGAATAGTCTTCCAAGAACTCAAGCGTATACTCTAGAGCAAGGTTAGAGATTTCAAGAATCCTCCCCAATTCTTCCAAGAAGTTGATTCTTCAGGTATGTAAGGCCCTCCAAAAAATTAATCTACTATTATTTTAGTATCTTTAACTACTAGTTTCTACCCAAGATCATAATTATGAATTGAGATCAAAGTTTCATCCATTATTAGTGAATTTCATCAAGATACTGTTCATGCATATTTTCTTGATAAGGATCATGACTCTTGTTTATTCTATTATTAAATTAAGATATTGAGACAAGATTTACAACTATGGTTGAAATTATTAGAACTCTATATCTATTTCATGAGATGTTTTAAAGTTTACAATTTTGAGTTAAGTTTAAGAAGTATTTTAAGCTCCTGTGTTTCCAAGATATCTGAGACGTAAAGATCATGTTGAGATATCTTGTATTGATACAACTCTTAGACAAAGAAAAGAGTTGAGTTGAGCAAAGTTTGAGAAAATCTAAAGTTGGGCTAAGTCAAAAGATTAAGAAGAAATTTTGAAATGTCTTACTCTTGAAGTTATGAGCATTATAAAAGTTATTTTGGGAGTAGTATTGAGCACCGATATGACTGAGAGTAATCATAACTTGAATTCATAAACTATGTAACCAGCATAGGATAGGATTGTACCAGAAGACAATTCCCCACTTGCCTCTGAGATGACCCAGTTTTGGGATGGATCCACGCCCCTAGTTTTTCGTCCCTTACCCCGGTAAAGTACAGGATGACTCTGACAGTGTGGTCAATACGCTGTATCACCATGAAGCTCATAGTGGTGGTTGTCAGTTAAAGAAACTCCCCAAGCTAAAACAAGTTAGTTTTACATTTATACTTTCAACATATGTTTATATTTTCAGCATGTATTACATCTATTACTTATGCTTTTTATACTGAGATATGTTGTATTTACCTTAAAAGTACTGCCTACTTTGAGTTTCTGTTTTGACTATTTTATATACCATACATTCCACGTACCGGCGTCTTTGGCGCTACATCATTTTATGATTCAGATTCCGATATCCATATGATAGCAGATATTCAGTATGATAGCTTTTTAGAGACAGATGGTGTGACCTCTTTGCTTTCAAGGGACTCTAGCCAGTTTAATTTATGTATTTTATTTTACAGTCAGGTAGCTATGAGTTTTGTTGCGGCACCTATCTCAGTTTAGCAGAGGTTTAATTGACAGAGTTGGTGAGTCAGTCTGGTCTTTTATCCAGACATATCAAGCATTATTTCTAATGTATTAAGAGATGTTTTTGTTAGATTTTGTTTAAACATGATTGAGACTCTTGAGTTTTGCTATATATTTTTAAAAAATGTTCATCTTGTAAGGCTTCTACATGTATGTAAAGTTTCCAGTTGAGTACGTCAACCCAGGCCAATTGTTCACTTGGGGATTATCGATGGTTCTCAAGTGCTAGTCACGTCTAGGGGGTAGACTAGGGGCGTGACATAAATTTGATAAGTCATAACTAAACTAGTTTCTGCCACTTAAAAAGCTAAAACACTATCGGAACACCTAAAATTTATTACAAGAATCATTCTAGTACTAAAATCGCATCCCGAAACTACTAGAATCATAAAAAAATTCAATCTTAGCACCAAAACTTGAAACGTTGACCAAACTTTAATTATATTTTCAACTCCAAACCTACAATCAACATAACAAGTCCAAATTTGATCGACAACTCTTCGATACCAATTTTCACATTTTGAAACTAATGGAATCGACAGAATTTTGTTTCAATACTCAAATCTCCAAATGACTCAAAATTTCAAAATTTGATAACTTAAGTCTCCCAAACTCACTACAATATTTTCCAAAATCAACCTTCAGAACCAATCAAACATGACTTGAGGAAGTTGTTGAGAGGGTAAAACGGTAATCTTATCAAAAAGTAAAGAATAATTTTTAGGGTCATTACATTAATTGATAAAGAACTCAAAGATTTAAAGTCTTATTTCAATCTATTCCCAAAATAAAATGGAGTAGGTTGGTTTTGAATAAATTAAAGTGAGCCCATAGGTTTTTAATGAAATGTTAAAGAGACCTAGCCTACAATTTTTGAGTTTAAAACTAAAATTGAATAAACATAAAGAAATAGTACCGCATGGGGGGTTTGAAGTCAAGGCAGCCAAGAGACTTTAACAAGCATCTTAACCATACTAGCTGTGAGCACTTTGGTACAAGGAGTGTACTTTTCCTTTTATTTTATATGATGATATTTTCAATTTAAGAGTAAGATTTAATAACTTTTTCTAAAATTTTATGACGAGTCAAATTAAGGCATTTGAGTTGAAACGGGAAAAAAATCATATAGAATAAAACCTATAGCATACTTGGATATTCCGCCAACTCATGCATGCTAATTAAATGATGGTCATGGGTGAGACCGACTGCCGATTGTATGGTCTAGTAGAAAAGGAACAAAAACATCTAATCACAAGGGTGGTTCTCCTCTTCTGCCTACTCTTCTACATAACCCCCACCCTACCTTGCTCCAACCATGTATATTTTATGACGAGTTCATTAGTTTTTGTATACATTTTGTATGTGGTTAAAAATATTTTTTTCCTTTCAATTTATTTTTGTTTTACTATTGTAAAGAGTTAAAAGATATTTCCTTTGTTACATATTAGTTGTCAAGATTGTTAAAATTGTTCGTTCAAATTTACTAATTATTTAAGAAAATTAAGATGAAATAAGTTATTTGTGTCCCAATTTACTGTTAGTAGTATTATATATTCTTCAAATAAAATATTTTTACTTTCTCTATTTCAAAATAAATGAGTTTCTTATCTAATTTAGTTTATTTTAAAATAAGTGATGTCTAACATGATGTATGGTATTTACAAATGACATAATACTGATTGATGAGATTTGGACTAAAGTTAATAATAAGTTGAGACACGTCTTGGAGTCAGAGGATTCAAACTGAGTAGGACCAAAGTAGAATACTTAGAGTGCAAATTCAGTATTGCAAGAGATGAAGCAGACATTGATGCGAGGCTTGCCACTCAACCTATCCCCAAGAGAGAAAACTTTAAGTATCTTGGGTCCATCATCTAGAGTAATGGCAATATCGACGATGATGTCACACATAGTATTGGGGCAGCATGGATGAAATGGAGGCTTGCCTCTGGAGTATTGTGTGATAAGAAGATACCACCTCTCAAAGGTAAGTTTTACGGAATGGTGGTTAGACCATCTTTGCTGTATGGGGTAGAGTGTTGGCCAATCAAAACATGCATGTTCATGCTGGTGCAGAGATGAGAATGTTGAGATGGATGTGTGGTCATACCATGAGTGATAAAATTAGGAATGAGACCATTCGAGAGAAATTAGAGGTGACCCTGTGTCTGATAAGATGAGGGAAGCGAGACTGCGATGGTTTGGACATTTGCAAAGAAGGAGTACCGATACTCTTGTTAGGAGGTGCGAGAAGTTGGATTTAGGAATTACACAGAGGAGTAGAGGTATAGATCAAAGAAGTATTGGTGGGAGATAATCAGACAAGATATGAAGAAACTTAATTTCACCAAAGACATGACCTTAAATAGAAAGGAGTAAAGATCGTGAATTAGAGTAGGAGGCTAATAGGTTAGGTGGATGTTTTATCTTGGGGTATAGTAGGGTTAGTCGTGTTTCTATATCTTGTGTTGTCATTATCCGTTATATATATATTGATGTTGTCGTATTTACATACTATCATGTGCTTTTCGTTGTTAATCGTCCTTTCTATTTCCTTTCCTTTTTTCTATGTCTAGTTATTTTGCTTATGAGTTTTTGAGATGAGGGTTCCCAAGAAATAGCCTTTCTACCTTGTAAGGTAATGTAAGGTCTGCGTACATTCTATCCTCCCCAAACTCCATTTATAGGATTCCACCGAGTATGTTGTTGACATGATTAAAAAATTAATGAAATTTTTTTAATTTTATCTTTATTTATTAAAGAGAGTTTTATATATAACTAAAAAACTATTACAGAACTATTTTTTTAAAAAATATATATTTATTAAATTTCAGGGGTGCCACGCATACTGATACCGAAAGAGTAACATCATTTGGTCAAGTAATGATATGAGTTTCCTTATCTAGCAGGAGTGATTGAATAGATACTAAAATTCATAAATTATTTTGGAATGTTAATCTTTTTAACCTTTAAAGTGTCAAACGGTGCATCATTATTTACGGTTGTTAGTTCAGCGTACTGTCTTTTGCATATATACGTTGTTTTAACTTAAAAAGTATATATAAATAATATTTATTATTAAATAAATTAATATTCATATAAATATATTAAATAAATATTATTAATTTAAAATAATAGTTTAATTTATTATGAACTGGTAATGA
>JAABOM020096652.1:0-27367 GCA_011800125.2 Solanum clarkiae
GACTTGACTTAGAACACGAAACCTCCAACCATATGATCAATGCATAGTTTACTAGTTGAAGATCATAAAGTAGTTAACTAGAAATGTATTTAATTCATTTCAAACATAATATAAATAATTTCAATGCACATGCAAGCATGTCATGCCATGAGACTCAAGAATTGAAAGGGTCGGGACCACTTGGGAAACGAAGGAACCTAGTGCGTTACGCTTAGGTAGATTGAAAAAGATAGGGATGTCGTCTTATCAAGATTGCTTCAGTGTCTCTGATGGTACTTTCACTTGTCGTTTTCTCCAATGGGTCTTGATAGATGCTACATCCTTCTCAATCATCTTTTCCATCTTTTCCATCCAATACCTCCACCAGGACCTTATTCTAAGTCAACTTATCCTCCACAAGACCCACAACACCCACAATCTCAAAGAGTTCTATAGCACTAGAGTCACCAACACATCCCCTCAACCTAGAAGTACGAAGAATAGGACAAATCACTCCCCTATTCATAGAAAGTTCCCATACTTATGCAATCTTAGCAACCTCCCTCTACATTCTATAAGGACTCACAACCCTAAACTTAATTGTCAACCTTAAACACGCTTAGTCCACTTGGTACCCTAAAATAACCATCTCCCACTTAGGAGACAACCTCCACTCTACCATTCTTTCACCTAAAACTTCCAACTCTAATAAGGAAGAATCAAGGCCTTACTTAAACTAGACCTCCTCAACAAAAGAAGAGTTGGAACCACCAAGAACAGTATACTACCATTTTCAACTTTCCTCAACCTAACTTCCAATCTAACCAACCGATGGATCCCATTAGTCACCTCTTTATCGCCATTATCTACATATGTTAGGCTACCCCTAGGAAACCATAACATTAGCCTCAACAGGGAAATGTCACATACTTATATCACAATCCTTAAGGAGTTCTAATTAATTACTTTCTTGCTATCCTTAACTCACACCTATCATATTTAGCAAATAACCTCTTATCTCCCAAGACTTGCAACACTACCCCAAGTGATTCACAAGCTCTAAATAATTCAACACTCCATTGATAGAGGTCACCATAAACATGTTAAGGTAGGGTTTTAAGACCCTATTCATGAACCCATAAACACAACCGGTGCATAAGCCCACCAAACAACACTACCAATATTCAAAATGTTCATTCCTACTCAGAAAGGACACTTAGGGATATCACCCACCCTCATCCATACTTATGTACGAAACTCGAACCTCAGATCAACCTTAAAGAAGTGACTAACCCATTGTAGTTGACCAAATCGATCGACCATCCCAACCCATCATATTAAAACCTTACGGGTCCTACACTCATCCAAAGAATGATATGCAAGTAGCCAAACCACCCTAAAACCTCCAACACCTTAAACTAAGTCCAACCAAGATCACAAGACAAGACCTAAAGCAATACGAACCCGTATCAATACCTATAAAACTCCTAGCAACCATATAGTCAACAAAAAGGATAGACACCAAAGGTCCACACAACAACTTGGACACCAAAGAAGCCCCACTGGCAATCAAAAGAATAGAGAAGAAGTAGTGGCACATCGGGCCTAACAATGCATGCACATCAAATCCAAGGAAACTTCAACTTATCGGTAATAGCATCGGGCACCTTATCCCCTTCTTGAGCCACTTGATCAACATGACCACCTTGATCCAAAGGTGGAACAACCTTACACTTTCTTAGAACATATGGGCAATTAACTAGCTTGTGACCCACTTTACTACATCCATAACAAGCATTGGTCCTCCTCAAGCATAGACCACCATGGTTCTTTGCACACCCTCGACACTTGGGATTAGTCACCCCACTATCACCTCCTTTTGGTTGAGCAAGAGAACAACCACTAACTTTGCGCCCAAATCTGCTACAACCCAAGCATTAGACTTCTCCAAACATAGGCTGCCATGGCCCTTCTCACACTTTCGGCATCTAGGCCCTTCTACCCCCTCATCACCTCTTTTACCCTTTTTACGCCAATGAAGACAATCTATTATCTTGTGACCCTCCCCTTCATAACCATAACAACCATTGGTTTTCTTCAAGCACGGGCCTATCATGGCATTTATAATATTTTGGGCACCTAGAATAAGGCACCATACCACTCCTATCTCTCCCCTTTGGAACCTTAGAACTTACCCTCAACACGGGCCCTCTTGACCTCATTACCTCTCCTCTCACCACTAGAAGTCTAGGGAGTGCCCATTTGTAAATTAAGTTAATTTGCCATTGTTTTCACCACTTTGGACATTACCCATAGAGCATTACGAACCTTCACATTTGACATATCGCTATCTTGAGTAGTTTGAGACATATCCTGAAATGTAACGGTTAGGGATTAAGAATAAGCCCTAGGGGACCTAGCTCTATCGCACGACATAGATTATGGAGAGGTGAAACATTTCCTAGAATGCCTCATAGCCTCCTATTCATAGTTGTGGTGCACAACACAACCATGAATAAGACTCTAATCGATGCAGTGTGTTGGACTCCGAGGATCTAACAACCTAGTGCTCTGATACCATCTTTGTCATGCCTCGAACCTAGGTCCTAGATGTGACTGGCGAATGGAGGACCTGAAGGAACCCCAAACAAGCCTCATAGCATATCATTACACATCCTTGGTCGCGGAAGCAATTAAAATGATAATAAGAGATAAGTATAAACAAGGGAAACCGAGTCTAAGGTAAAGAGTTGAACACTTGAATAACATAAATGAGTCAAAGTTCAAGCGTAATACATAACTTGCCCAACAACACCTCTAGACATAGAACTTACTGGGGGCCAAGAAAAACAACTGGGCTCACCCTCATGGTCATAAGTATTTCAAAATATACAAGATGTAGTCTGAACATAAGCATGAAAGAAGATAGATATTATCCCGGACATGAGGACTCACCAAAAGCTAACTTAAACAATCCATATAGCTACGAGGAGAATCAATAATGGCTCTGATTCCAACGTGGTAACATCATGTAGGCATAGAGTATGCATTACTACATTTGGATGTTCTAAGTATGCGGGGTGCAATGCATGTAACTTACCAAAACCTGCATATCGACGTTAGATGACAAGGCACATAATATAGAAAGAGTTAAATATCAAAGAATGCAATATATGAGATGCTATGAAGTTATCATGCATGAAATGCAAATGATGCGCTTATATATATTTAGGATGTGACCTCAACCAACATAAGAACAAGTGACTATTACTTGGAATTCCAATGAAATCCCCTCATCGGTAAAGAGGTGATCTACTTGTCAAGGGTAGACCATACTTCACCTTACAGAACAACTCCCTCTTCGTATGAAGTAACCTACCTTATGGGACAACTCCCTCTTTGGATTGAAATCCTATGCTAGACACGTAATTCAAGGAATGGGAAAGGGCCCTCGGGGATAGCCCTAACACCCCCAATCCATCAGTGCTAAGTCGTCATCCCACAAGAATTGGTATATGTATATATATATATACATACTTTCAAATGATGTAAATCATTTCTGAAACCATCTCAATGAATTCTTAGGCTTAAAGGCCAAAAAATAATTTCATAGTCTTTATACTCATGCATCAGAATAGCCCGTTCATATACAAAATGGTGCAAGTACCCAAAATACTCAAAGAGCCAAAATCAAAGACATGTATGTGATCACAATATTGCTATAACCAACATTTTATCAAAACTCATATCATAGAACATAATTGGGATTAATCCATAACATAATTTCTCAAAATAATCTATGTACATGAATGCATATGCTATGAACAAAGAGAGAATGACATGGATAATTAGGATTTATTCTAAAATCAACAATATCATATGAAATTCAATCGAAAATATAATTAAATCCATATTTAAATTCATATTGTAATCACCCATGCATTTAGATATCTTAAAAGGGATATTCGTACTTGAAACTCCATAAACCCCAAATAAAACCATCATGTAATAGTTTATTTAATCACATTACAATCATCAAATAGACACTACCCATACATATTTAGAATTTTAGGATTCATAATCTTCAAAACCCCGATTTAAAGTAACTAGAAATCCATGAGATTGCTTAAAAATAATTTTGGGTCTCCTTTATTGAAAGGAAGTTAAGGATCAACCCACATACCTTATACTTTATTTTCCTTGAAATTGAGTTGAGAAAAAATGGAAGCTTGGAAGTGGGTCTTGGAATCCAAACTTGTTCTTGGGTTTCCTTAAAATTGAATTGGAGCTTAATGGAGGCTCTTGAGAGGATTTGGTAGTGTGATTGAGATGAGAGTAGTGAGTTTTATCCTTTGGAACATTGTTTAGGTCTTTTAGGAAGGTTAAGATAGAATTGGAAGTCTTAAAAGGGCATTAGAGTAATTTGCATTTATGAAAATGCCATTAATGAATGGATGGAAAATTTGGTAAAGTGGTGCCCCATTGAATATCCCACGGGTCAGGTGTCACTCCACTGGTCGTGTGGAGTTGACAAGGTACTTGGTCTAAAAATTGAAGTTGGAAATCGATTGGAAAAAGACGTCTCGTCGCGACCACGGAGGCCTCCACGGTTCGTGTGGAGCCTCACGACCCGTGTAGAGGATCATGGCACCATACTTGGTGCTAGAAAATGTTGCCCAGGCTCCATTCCAATGACCATGGGTCATGCACCATGCCACGGGTCGTAATGAGGGGCGTGGCACAACACTTAGCAAGAAAACTCCCCCAAATGCCCACTATTCCTCTCTTGTATTCACCCTACAACTAGTGGCAAGCCACACGGCCCATACCACTGGTTGTGCCCCATGAATTAGGACAAAAATGGCATTTTCTAACTTAAGACACCACACACGGTCCGTATAAGGCACCACTGCCCGTATAGGTGCCCATGGGGCTTCACTGCACGAGAGGGTCTCACATAAACGGTCATAACTCCTTCATACACATTAGAATGAGGTGAAATCAAGTGCATTGCGAAGATAACTCAAAGGGCTTTCATTTGACATATAGTGGGCCACCCGGTTCCAAATGTGCTAAGAGTTATGCTTTTTAAAATTCGATCTTTCTATCGATACTTGTGTTGAACTTAGCCAATGAACATCCTTTTGAACTTAGCTTGTCGTAGGGGCCCATGAAAGCCTTAAACAATATTTATATGCTTGGACATTCAGGGTCCCAGTTTGAAGAATAGGTTGAGTTTGAGTCTATACCTGGGGACTATAGGGGGAGAGAGTTAGTACCACCAACAGGGGGTACTCCTCCTACCTGAATAGTGCTAGTGGAGAGGCTGGAGAATATGTTTCCATTACTGGTGCATGTATTGGCCAAGGTGAAATTGCGGACTTCATTCCTTGAGTTGGAAGGATCGAGGTGGGAAAATGTGAGGTTCCAGAGTTGGTGGAGGTGTTTGGAGATGCTGTAGCAGATTCCACAAGGGCATTTCCTATGATGGAAAGAGGAAAAAGGGCAGTTGGAGTGGTACTAGGATTATGGGGTACTGGAACATGGTCGAGATCCATACGTGGTTGTCTATTGCTTCCATTCCCATCCTCATCCCTTCCAATACAATGTGAGATATGAATGTCGGTTTCTTACCACTATGATTACTTCCTCCTCTCCACAATTTCCAAGAGTGATATGGCTTGGTTTTGCAGTCCTACTTCCAACCAAGATGTTGGAAGCTGATTTGGAGTCGAAGCTAGAGTGGCATAGTAGGTATCCCCCCCTCCCCGTGGTCACTCGGTATGTTTGGAATGGAGGAAAAGGTATGTAAGATAGTAGTTGACTGCTCATTGTGGGAGCTCGAGTTTGGTGGTAAGTGGACTGAGGTGGTGGTGATTGAAACGGGCTCTGTGGAGAGAGTGCCTGGGTTTATGGGAGTTGAAAGGTAGTCTAGGCATTGTTATCTTTAAAAGGTAAGTCAATTGTTATGCCTTCAATGGGAATATGACTTTTATGGGGAATATTTCCTTTAATAGTAGTGGAAGTACTACGAATATTAGAGTTAGTTTATAAATTATTTATATTTTTCCCTGCCTATGAGGAAAGTACGTTTTGGGGTGATGTGGATATTGGTTGGTGGGTTTTTCTTATGATCTGTTGGTTGATATGCCATTTGTGATATTTCCCTCGTTTATGATGCTAATATCCTGATAAATGGAGTGTTCTGTATCCATGTCCATTTCTGCGATGATGGCTTTGTTTGCCTTATTTTTAACAGCTCCTTTGGGGCCCTTAGCAGTAGTAAGTATTTGACGTGGCTTAATCCTGTTGGTAGGTATTTTAGGGGTTAAATTAGGTTTTATAATTGCCCTACTGTCAGGTAGATTAGGTAGACCTGAGTTTAGATTTTCATTGTTTCTGTTTTTATATTAGTTTTAATTGCATTGGCACTGATGTCAGTATAAGTGACGTTACTCATACCAGTTGCCAACGAACTGTGTCTGCTGGCATTGTTACTTGGTGGCTAAGGAGATTTTGGGGGGATGCATAGATGATTTTGGTAATTTCTTGTTTGTAAAGGTTTGTGATTCAAGATATTTACCTGTTCTTGCTTTGATTAACTTAACACTAATATCAAGCCCCTCATATACAATATTTTGTTTGTGATTTCCAATTAGAACTGCCTTTTTTACCAAGGCTTCCAACATGATTTCAACACAAATTCACGTGTATCTTCCCCCAATGCTTGTGAAGTGCATATATCTGTTTTTACTAACTTTCCCATGGTTTGACTAATCCTTGTCAAGACCTGGTGGTCATAGTACTCCATTGGCAGCTCTAGCAATCATATCCAAATGGCAGAGAAGTTTTCTCTAGCTTCCGAGGCAACGAAGTTCGCTGTCCATCTTCTTACCGAGATGAAGTAGCCATTGATGAACCAAGGGCCCATCTGAAAAACATGCCTCAAATTTTCTTCCTTTAAGAATTTTGCAATATAATAATCGTGGCTGAGATCAATAAGCATGATCTTTTCTGATACCTTCCATAGGATCTTTAGCCTTGCTTTTAGATATTGATGACTAATTTTTTTCCCCAAAACTTCTATTATTGTGGAGAAAATCCATGGCTTATAGATCCTTTCTTTTTCTTCAATTGTAAGCGAGAAATTCCCCAGATATTCATTATTGTGTTGTTGGTCCATGTGTTGCATTAATTCTGCATATTGGTAAATACCAATATCCATTTGATCCTTTGAATTTTTATCCCTGAAATCTCTGATTCGTGTGATTCTATCCCATTAAGTGGATAGGTTGTAGTAAGGATGCTTTTGAACGAAGCCGTTTTGTCTTCCTTACTTTTGATTAGTTCTTCTAGATTGTCCATTTGCATTTCATCATTGCATTGGCTAGATGGACTGACGTTGTTGTTTGACACTGTATCGAATAGTGGGCCTTGTGTTTTTCCATCCGTCTCGATGTTACTGATGCGTTTTCCCTTTATCAGGTAGATCAGGTGGGTCAAGGAGTGTATTGTTTAGTTTTCCCTGCTGAGAGAAAGAGAACGACATTTTTAGTGGGATAAAGGTTGGTTTAGTTATGAGATTTGATTTTTCCGATGATGTTTCACCGGTTCTACTAGAGAGCCCCTTTATTCCCCTTTTACCTGTGTTACTATCCACTGCACCATCTGTATTGAGTTTAGATTTTGCATTTGGCGGTTTCCATTTCAAGTAAAATAGTACCTTTTGAGTTTGTGGAGGATGTGTGCAAAAAACCTTCTTAAGAAAAGAAGTCTCATATTGGCAAAATATAGGAGAGATGATGGGTACCTAAGTAAGAAGGTCTTATCTACTAGTGGCTCATTTTAAAGTCGTTCAAGCGTAAACCCAAAGTAAATAATATCCTTAGTGGGTTGGGCTATTACAAATGGTATCAGAACCACTCCTGTATTAGCCTTGTTGTTGTGAGTTAGAATTTAACTAAGTTTAGGCAAATCTTGGTAAGGCGGGACAAACCTCAGTGCTGAGTCTAGACAAATTACATATGTGGTGGAGCAAACTTCAAAGAGGACACTAAGTTTATAGAGGGAGTGTATGTTAATACACATCTTAAGATAGGAATTTAACACCCCTCAACATAGCTCGGAAAAACCCTATGATGCATTTTTTTGAATATCATAAAATCCATGTAGATTTTTGCAAATACGACTTCATATTCTTATTCAGAGGGCAAAATTATATAGGGAAATGGTTACCTACAAGGTGTAGGTTGCCCGTGTTAAAAATTAATTTTTTTGGTAAAATTTCACATAGCAATAGTTGTTTGCGACAAGGCCGCAACGTGGACCTGTCGCGGCTTGGTTCAACAATTTCGAAAAACCTTCATTTTCACTCAAGGTCAATTGGGTAATAACCTAATGCCCATATAGACGAGCATTTCATGTTTTTCAGCCATTTTATGCCCTAGGACTCAAAGAAATACTCTAAAAAATCCTCTCCAATCTTCTTAATTCTTCCATTTAGTCTCAAGTTTTTTTTTTTTCAAGAACTCTTGTTGGAATTCAAGAATCCAAGTGAAGCGCAAATCATCTCCAAGTACCTTTCAAGAAAATGTCAATTTCAAGGTATGTGGGTCTTTCATCCATGGGTTCTTCCACCTATGGAGCCCCAAAACTATTTTTATCAAATTTCTTGATTCTAATGACTAATTCTTTATGGGTATTTTCTATTATCACTCCATTGCATGAAATATGTTGGAAATTGTTGGTTATTGATTTATTAATGCATGGGTTCCTAATAATGATTGAGATTATGATATGATTATTATGTTAAGGACTTGTAAGCTATGACTTCTTGAAAGATTTAAAAATAGTATGAATTTTTGAACGATTTTTATGACACCCAAGTTGGGATTTTGTAAATATGTTGGTGGATTATTTTGAATGATTCTTAAATGAATTTATATTTACTCATCTCATGTTTTATACTTGGAATTGCATGATTTAAAGGTTAAATACATATACCCACCATGTTTTGACTAAGTTATGTGGAAAATCTCTTATGTGATGAAGGCTTTATGGTAGGACATGTGATTTATGAATGTTATTAATATTGAAGGGAAATTAAGCATGCTATGAGTTCAGGAGAATGTTATAAATGTTATGAATGATACGAAGCCCTTTATTTGATATTATGATGTGATGATTTGATGAGCTAGTTTATGATATTCAAAGGTATAAATGTTATGATACCATGAGATACTATGAAGTTAAGGATTGTATGAGATGAATTTCATGATTCATGCCTATAATTATTCCACGAGAGTTTACTTAGCACTGAGTAGACCTCGGAATGTATGTGGAAGCTCCTCGTTAGAAGAGGCGTGAGACCGTAAGTAGAATCCCATTGGCCCATAACCACATGCCACCATAGGAAATAGGAATCACCCGCTAGTAGAGGTTGATTTCTAGACCACCAGATAGTAGAGGTTGCTCAATAGCAAGGCTTTAGTGGATCAACTTTGGCATCTTAGGAGGTTTCCTTGGCAAGTGACTTCCCCTTTCTTCCGGTGAAGGGGAAACATTGGGACTCCATTGCTTAGCTCACATGGTTTATGTTGGTTAAAGGTTGCTCTCGCATATGTTCAAGTTCTCTTTATGTTCCCAAGAAGTCCCCTTATGATATATTAAATTGGTTCCTTTATGTTATGTTCAAAAGTGATTTAAAGTTCCTATAATTCATTGTTTCACAAGTTTAAATGGTACTTCCCCTACTGGTACATGATGATGTCTACAAGTGTGTAAGGTGATCTTTATTATGATTATCAATGTTCCTTGCATAATAAAATAGTCTTTTATGTAAAGTGATATATTGTTCACCCAAGATTGTTAATACTTCAATTATGTATGACATCGTGTATTTCTCACTAATTTAAGTTTATGTGACCTATCATGCATTCAAGCAAGGGTAAGTTCTTTATTTCTTATGTGCATTGCTCCATGTTCTATGGTGAGAGTAAAATGTCTAAATGATCACACATATGTATATTCCAAGTTTATATAATTTGTTTATTCTCGATTATGTTCATCTATGCATCCTACTATGTTCTTTCTAAAGTTGTCCTTTATGTTTAAATAATATTTTCTTAATTATGACTTACTTATGCCTTTGTAAATTTATCATTTTTTATCAAAATACTTAGCATGAATCACTTTATTATTTATTTGCATGTCATGCATCGCATACCTACATACCAGTACATTCCAAGTACTGGTGCATACTTCTATGCCCGCATGATTTAACCATGTAAGGACTGACGTTCATCGATATCCTCCACGCGGTTAGCTTTGGGTCATTGAAAGAAGAGAATTGGTGAGTCCTCTAGTTCGGGGACAATATCCGGTTACTATCTTACTTATGTTGGGACTTTATTCCACTTTAGTTCCTTGTTTGAGGGTGACCCTTGAACATATCTTGGCCCCCCTTCCTGTTCATGCTCAGAGGTGTTGTTGGATACTACCTATGTACCTATAATTTGATGTTGAGATTTCATGGAAACCTATACCTCAGACCCTACCCCTTGTGTGATACTATTTGGGGCTATTGATAGTGATGGAAAGTGATGAAATTCCTAAGTCCCTATTTCCCCATAGCTTGAGTCCTACTGACCCTTCCCTTAGTACATTCTTGTTATGTGATTCATGCAAATCCCTTTCCCCTATCTATCCCATAGCGTGAGTCATAAGCCTCTATTCCCCTAGAATTATTTGTTGAATTTTTGTTTTATATTCTGCAACCAAGGATGTGCAAACAATATCCTAAGAGGCTTGTTTGGGTTGCCTTTGGGATTCCCATTTGCCATGTCACGTCTAGGCCTTAGGCTTGGGTCGTGACAAAGAAGTCCCACATTTAGCAAAACACAGGAGAGATGCTGGGTATATAAGTAAGTAGACCTACCTACAATGACTCATTTTAAAATCGTGTGAGCTTGGGCCCAAGGTGGGCAATATTACTAGCAGGCTACACTGTTACGATGGGTCATTAGGCTGAAGTACTCCAGTGCACAGTTAAGGAGAGCTTTGTAATTATGCTAACTCTTTTTTTTTTTTTGTAGTAATTGTCATTCCCAATTAATCATATATTCCAGAAGTTGTAGGGTAGGATTTTTTGTTTACACTTGGATTTTCATTTCTCAAGTCTTCTAGCCAGCGTGATTCCCGATTTCTAGTGATCCTACTTATTAATTCGCTCAAAACCAATGGGCCCCATAAATCACTCATAATTGGATAGGTGAGAAAGATATGTCATATTGTTATTGATTTTTTAACAAGGAAACTACGAAAATAACTGAAAAAGACTTTGAGAAAAAAAAAACTGTAGTGTTGTTAAAGAGAATTATTTTATTAATAATTCACAGACATATATTTATAGATATAATTTCTAACTAAAAACAGAAAAAACATGCTACAAAATTTATCTAATAAAATTCAAGTAAAATCAGAAAGAAAATAGTACTAAATTCAAGCCACATAGGACTCTAATAAAATAATTTTAAAAATTCTAAAACTTAACTGCTGAAATTCTGTAAAAGAAATCTTTTAAAGAAAATATAGGTAGTTATTTTATTTCTGTAATATCCTGAGGCATATCTTCAATACTCCTCGTTGGATTAGGAATTATAGATTGTAGTCTCATTTGAAATTGACCTCATGAATAAATTTGCCAATTCATCTTTTGCCTTGCGAAGGCTTGTGCGCATCTTATGTTGGATTAAATAAGAAGTTCTTTTACTTCTCATTTCAACTTATAAAATTTCCTGCTTATTAGAATCAAAGTTTCGACATATTTGTCTACAAAAAATATTATAAATACATTTTTCATCAGTTGGCCAACATTCAATAAATTTTTATCAATATCATACACATAAAGAACATTTAAAATTATTTTTGTATCTGAACTTGAATTGATTGCAATAGATCTTTTCCCTTTTGATGGAATACAATCACCATTTCCAATTCTGACTTTCTTATTTTCCATAGACGTAAACTCTTTAAAAAGATTTCTGTCAAATGTCATGTGATTTGTACAACCACTATCAATTATCCAAAAAAAAGAAGATTATTTTCAATGTATAAGTAGGTTTTCATAAATAAGTGGTCTTCTTCTTTTGTGCTGACTTGGACAATTGTTTCATCTTTTTGAAATTTTTATTGCAAATCACAACTTCATGACCAAGTTGTTCGCAGATCTTGCATTGTGCATCTGGTCTCTTCCAACATTTATATGTAGATGTCTATTTTTGCCACAGTGTTGACAAGGTGAGTAATATTTCAAGAATTCACGCTTGCTTTGAGTTTTATGTCCGGCTAATGCTCCTTCAATCATGTCATCTTGCCTCATAAGCCTCCTTTGCTCTTGTACCTGCAATGTGTTCAATAATTTTGCGAAAGTAATCTTAGACAAATCTTTTGTGTTTTCCAAGGTAGTTATAGATACTTGCCTTACCCAACCCACCTTACCCTATGCCTTACCCTTCTTACCTAACATATACTCCTTACTAAGCTCCCCCTCCACAATGCCAACAACCCACATATCCTATCTATAACACTCAACCAACATACTATCAAACCACTCCACCATCACCATTATCTCCTCAGCAACCAAATTACAGAAACCGTCCCAACTTTTATAAAAGACCCACCAAAATCCTACACTCCTCTAGCTGAACCTATTGCTCAACTCTATGAAAGACTTAAAGAGGCCGGTTATATCACACCAATCCCCACGTTACTCGTAGATACCCAAGCCAAATGGTATGATCCCAACAAGGTGTGCGCCTATCATTTTGAAATGAAAGGACATACCACACAGGTCTGTCGATCCCTGCGAGACATGATCCAAAAACTCATAGACACCAAGACCATCCAATTCAAAGAACTTGTGCCCAATGTGTCCAATAATCCCCTTTCCAATCATCAGGTGAACATGCTGGAAGTTGATGAATTAGTAAATTTAGAAGGATCCATATGGTCAGTAGAGCAAGATGAGTTAGTTGTTGTGGTAACTCCTTTTGTGGTACAAGGGTGCAAACCATTCGAGTTAGAAGTTGCTGCGCCTAAGCTTTCTTTTATAGCCATAAGAGCTCCTTAAGCAAGATTTGACACCCACATCGTTCCTTGGAGCTATGACAAAGAAAATAAAAAAGTAGACGAAGCTGATGTTGCCCAAAGGGTAACCCGCTCATGAAGGATATACACTTTAAAATACAGGACTCAAGGAAGCTGTAGCAAAACCAAGCCTCATGTCATAGAAGTAGAGGAGAGTAGTGTGTGGAAGAAAATACAAGCCAAAGAGTACTATGTCACTGAGCAGTTAAGTAAGGTACCTGCTCAAATTTCCATCTTGTCCCTCTTACAGACTTTGAAACTTCGCCAGAAGTCCTTGATGAATGTGATGAACGAGGCCTATGTTCCATCCAACATTATCGAAGGAGAAATGCCACACATGGTTGGGCAAGTGTTCAAGGATACAAGATATCGTTCCACGAGGATGAGCTCCCGCCTAAAGGTACCACCCATGATAGAGCTCTTTACATCACCACCAAGTACCAAAATAGAGTGATTACCAAGGCTTTGGTTGACCCCGTTTCCGGATTATATATTTGTCCACATGGTACTATATCAAGGTCAGACATAGATCTGGCGAGGATTCAAACTTATAGGATGAATGTGAAGGCCTTCGATGAGTCCCAAAAGAAAGGGATAATATAGGAAAGATCACCCTAGATATGACTATCGGTCCAGCAACCTTCCCCCCTTGCATTCCAAGTTATGGACATTTCTGTTTCTTAAAATCTATTGCTTGGGCTCCGGTGGATTTGCATCGCTGGAGCTATACCATACACCCTCCATCAATTCCTAAAGTTTAAATGGGAGCACGAAGAGGTAGTTGTGCATGGTGAGAAAGGCATCCCATCTACACTGTTGAAGGGCAAAGTGTCACATGAACGGGAAAATGTTCCACATTGTGGAATTGGTAGGAGATATTGAGCCAAAGCTATGGTATAGCCAAAAGATTTTGAGCATGCTACTATAGTTAGGTTACAAACCAGGCAAGGGGATAGGGACAACACTTCAAGGTATGCCCGAGCCAATCTCTCTGCATTTCAAAATTGATGCCATTAGTTTAGGTTATGAAGGAGAAACGCCCATGAGAACAGGGACATTAGACTTCGAGCTACAACACCCTCTTTCATCATTATGTCAAACTTTCCAATCTGCTGGTTTCTTTGATAACAGTCTAGATGAAGAAAAAGATCTACTAGAAAGTGTGAGGAATTTATTCATAAAGGATGATTTTCCTTCTGGGGCCGTAGAAGATTTGACAGAAGAATATATGTGTGATGTTAAGTTTAGTCTATAAGCTAGGAAAGGGTCTAGAAGCTAGACTGTAAGGAATCATCGAGCCCATAAAGTCTTTATGCCATTCAACCTCTTTTGGTCTAGGATATGCTTATACTACGGAAGAAATATCTTGACTGGGAACCACTTCCAGTCGGGAGCTATTATCCTCGACCAAGTCCCTTACTACCCCTGCACCATATTTTTCAATCTGTTGGGTTCATGAATGATGATACTGGAGACTTGCTGAATGGGATGCAAGGTTTGTCCCTATTTGAGGTCGAAGAAGGAAGCTGCAGTGTCATAATCGACGAGGAGGAGAATTCCCCAATACAGAGAAAAGGCACCAGCAGCTGGACCACCACCCCATCCAGACCACGTGAGGCATTTGGGTAGCAATGGATAATTGTCACTTTCCTTTATGTTTTTCCAAATAAAAACTTTGTCATTTTATGTTTTTTAAAATAAAGACTTTGTCATTTCACTTTAGTGTTTTGCATATTAATAAACTCGAAGTATGGTTATACCTTTCGAAATAATAAAATTCTCATCTACTTATTGGTGATGTTAGTTTACTTTACTTTGTTGTTTCTTTCAAAAGAATTACTTGTAATAATGTTAAATCTGAGACTGTGGCACATAATAAGACTGCACAACATAACATAATTAAGACAGAGGTGGTAGATGAACAGTATGAAGAAGTTGCAAGAAAGATTGATGAAATTGAGGGAAAACCTAAAGCAAATCTGGAAGAAACAGAAATGGTAAATCTGGGTGATTCTGAAATAGTTCAAGAAACACAAATCAGCATTCACATGTCTGAGGGAAAAAAAACTACATCTAAGTCCTGAAAAAGAACAAGGATGTCTTTGCTTTTTCCTATGCTGATATGACAGGGTTGAGAACTTCAATAGTAGTCCATCGATCGCCTACCGATCCCTCCTGTCCGCCGGTGAAACAGAAGCTTAGAAAATACAAGCCTGATCTGAGTTTGAAAATTAAGAAAGAAGTATCAAAGCAATTGGAAGTCGGAATTCTTCAAGTAACGAAATATCCAACTTGGCTCGCCAACATTTTGCCCGTACCCAAGAAGGATGGTAAAGTTAGAGTCTGTGTGGATTATTGAGACCTCAACAAGGCTTATCCCAAAGATGATTTCCCACTCCCGAACATACACATTCTGATAGACAACTGTGGTAAGATGAAAAACAATCATTTGTGAATTGCTTTGCAGGCTACCATAAAATCAAGATGCATGAGGATGATGTTGAGAAAACAACCTTCATTATACCTTGGGGTGTTTACAATTAGAAGGTGATGTCGTTCAGACTATAAATCTTGGGGCTACCTACATGAGAGCCATGACCACTTTATTTCATGACATGGTCCATAAAGAAATTGAGGTCTATGTGGACGATGTCATCAAATCAAGTAAGGGATATGATCATTTGGTTGATCTTCAAAAATCCTTTGACAAGCTACCAAGATAAAACTTGAAGTTGAATCCCACAAAGTGTGCTTTTGGAGTTCCTGCCGGGAAGCTATTGGGTTTTATTGTTAGTTGTTGAGGTATAGAGCTGGATCCAGCAAAAATCAAGGACATCCATGATTTGGATCCTCTAAAGAGCAAGAAGGAAGTGATGAATTTCTTAAGCAGACTCAACTATATCAGTCGTTTCATAGCTCAATCCACTGTCATCTGTGAGCCAATCCTCAAGCTGCTGAAACAAGACGCTGCTATCAAATGGACCCCAGAATATCAAGAAGCATTTGAAAAGATCAAGGAATATTTGTCCAATCCTCTTGTACTGGTTCCTCCTGAGTTTGGTCGGCCTTTGGTACTATACTTGTCGGTCATGGATAATGTTTTTAGGCACGTTTTGGGACAACATGATGAAACGGGGTGGAAAGAGCAGGCAATCTACTACATGATTAAGAAGTTTACATCATATGAAGCTCAATACTCCTTGGTTGAACGCACTTGTTGTGCTTTGACCTTGGTGGCCCAAACGTTGTGACATTATCTCTCAGCACACACGACATTTTTGATCTCAACGATGGATCCTTTGAAGTACATCTTTCAAAAACCCATGCTCACAAGTAAATTGGCCAAGTGGCAGATATTACTGAGTGAATTCGACATAGTCTATGTCACACAAAAAGTGGTGAGTCACAAGTATTAGCCGATCATGTGGCAGAAAATCCAGTGGATGAAGGATATAAGCCTCTGAAGACTTACTTTCATGATGAAGAAGTAACCTTCATAGGAGAAGATGTCTTCGAAGAATACAATGGTTGGAGGGTGTCTCTTGACAGAGCTAAAAATCTCAACGAATCAGGCATCGGGGTTGTTTTGGTCTCACCAACAGGTCAACACTATCCGGCATCAGCAAAACTCAGGTTTCATTGCTCCAACAACATGGCTGAATAAGAGGCTTGCATCTTTAGTCTTCGATTAACAATTGATTTGGATGTCCCTGAGATTTTTGTAATAGGGGATTCAGATTTGTTGATTCGCCAGGTACAAGGTGAGTGGGAGGCAAGAAATCAAAAGCTTCTACCATATTTGGACTACATATAAAAACTCTGCAACACATTCGCCAAGGTGGAATTTAAACACATTCCATGAATCCAGAATGAGTTTGAAAATGCTTTGGCCACATTATCTTCCATGATTCGGCACCCTGATCAAAATTACTTTGATCCAATTCGCATTAATATACATGAGCAGCCTGCATATTGCTTTCATCTGGAAGAAGAATTGGATGAGAAACCATGGTACGATGATATCTAGGGATACCTGAAGAGTGGTAGTTACCCAGAGGATGCAACGAAAGTCCAAAAATGCACAATTAGGAGGTTAACAAATCAATTCATTTTAAACAGAGAAATCCTATATGGGAGAACTCCTGATTTAGGTTTACTGAGGTGCATTGGAGCTAAGGAGGCATCCATACTTGTAGAGGAGATTCACGTAGGACATGTGGTCCTCACATGAATGGCTTCACCCTTGCAAAGAAGATCCTCATATCCGGTTTCATTTGGTTTGTCACATACCGGGAGGGTACACTAGACGTGACAAGCACTCGGAGACAATTGCTAGCCCCCAAGAGGACCACCTAGTCTCTTTGCCATCGTCAATCAAATTGTTAGCGAAATAGAAGTAATAATAGAAATATAATTATATCAATGGGCTCAATACAATCAATCTCAGTCTATCATAAGGAAATAAAATAGATAACAAAAGTCTCAATATAAGGAAAGGAGAAGGGAAAAGAACCCCCAACATCAACATTAACATCTGCGTCTACGAATCCTAGTCTGAGATGATACTACGATAGGCCATGACTACCAAACATCAAGTAAACACTATCAAATCAAGAAAGTAAACATCCTCGGAATGCAGGGGAGGACTCACCACTGTCTGGAATAGAGAGCTTTGAACATCAATGATCGGGCTGCTGAAGTCCTCGGTCTATAATATCTATATCATAAAATGATGCAGCACCAGAGGGGCGTTAGTACATGGAATGTACTGTATGTAAAAGAGGCTAAAGTAAAAAGGAGATAATATACAATCCCTCATCAAACACTCACCCTTACCTCAGAGTAAAGGACCAGACTCTATCACTTCACTATCCAACAAACATCGAGCAATCACATCACATCGGAGTTCTATAGTCATGAAACCTATCTAAGAGTTTCTATAATCGACAACAACTACCTATGAGCCAATAGTGATACAATGAAGAAATGTCGTTGCCACATCCATCAAGTACCTTGCCGGGGTAAAGGACGAGTCTATTAATGGATCCAAAAGTCTATCAAGTCCTCTTTTGGGACAAAGGAATCATTCACTTTCACGATCTAATTCTCTTCTATGCTGGCCACATAATTAATAGGTGCGAGTAAGACTCACTCTTACCCATTTAGATGCTAATACTCCTCCCAAGACTTAACATGCTCATAAGTCTATCAATCCATCAAGAACTTTCAATCACCCAACCTCTACGGGCAAGTCTATCTTTTCAAAATTTCAGGGGATATATTCATTCAACTCTATCAATATAATTTTCAGTTTTCATAGTCATCAACATACTATTCTCAGGACTCAGACTAAGTCAAACATCACATTCAGACAATCAAGGCTCTAGACCTCCCCCTAAGTTCATTATTCAAGTTTTACAAAGACAATTCACAAGAGTTTAATCACAATCACATAAATATGTATTATACAGTAAACGTTAAGCTTGATGATCATCAATTTAGTGTATGAAACTATAGTTTAAAGACTGAAAACAAGAACTCAAGATAATATCAAAGAATTCAAAACAACTATCCAAGAACTTTCAAGAATTCATAAATCAAGGCTTCTAGACATGATTTTTCCATCGCAACTCTACATTGGAACATGGAAGAAAATTTTATGCTTTTGGGTAGCCTTTACATACCTGGGAATGGAGATTTCTTCAAAGAATTTGAAAACTCTTGAAACCGTTACTCTTTCTCTCTTCTTCTTCTCTTTGACTTGCGTAAAAATTAAAAGACTTAGAAGATTTTTGGGCTTAAAACTCTTTTTGTACGAAATATACTCCAAAACCCAACCTGGGGATATTTAAATATATCAAAAAGGAAAACATTTCCCTTCCCGAATTAAAGAAAAAACATCAGTTCTCCCATGCACTAGTGCGCGATGCGCACTAGTTTATTTATGCACATTTTTGCGAAATTCTTAGTCTCATCAAATTTTTGAAAAAAAAACACAAGTGTGGTTCTGCGTCGCGGAAAGCTCACTATTTTAGGCTCTCTTTTAAAAAAATAATTCACATTTTTTGCGTTAAAGTACAGTTGAGATGATTTTCTAACTCAGTTTTTCACATTGATCATAATTGTGGGCTCAAATTTTCTATCAGAGCTTGGGAAGACGTGTTCTGCGCACGATATAGTATAGGGTCATTTTAGCAATTTTACAGGGTATTACATTATCTCCCCCTTGGAATCATTCGTCCTCAAATGATGAGTAAAGGTCGAACGGGGACTCAAATAACCTTAGAACTCATCTCATTCCTCACTCGGGAACACTCGAACGCTCACTATCCATCATCTATCTATCTTTATCTTAGACTCGGGAATAGGGTAAAGCAAGGAATTGACTTAATGAAAAGAAAACATTCAAAATTGTTAAGGATAAGAATAGTTTACCTCCAACATTATTTTCACTAGGCACAAATAGATGTGGATATTTGAGTTTCATCGCTTCCTCAGCTTCCCACGTGGCTTCCTCAACAAATTGATTCCTCCATAAGACTTTAACAGAGGCTATCTCTTTATTCCTGAACTTGTGAACCTGTCGGTCAAGAATCTGGACTGAAATTTCTTCGTATGACAAGCTATAATTCACACCCGTACTCTCCACAAGAATTGCTAAGGCTGGATCCTCCAAACACTTCTTCATCATAAATACTTGAAACACCGGGTGAACTCTATCTAGCTCGGAAGCCAAGTCTAGCTCGTAAGCAACCTTCCCAATCCTTCTTACAATCTGGTATGGCATGATATAACAGGGAATCAGCTTCCCCTTCTTGCCAAATCTCATGACACCCTTCATGGGTGACACTTTCAAATACAACTAATCATCTACCTCGAACACCAAGTCTCTTCTTCTCACATCTGTATATGACTTCTGACGACTCTGGGCTATTCAACCTTTCTCGAATAACTTTCACTTTCTCCATCGACTAGTGTATGAGGTCAGGCCTAATCAACTTAGCTTCACCCTCCTCAAACCAGCCAATCGGGGATTTACATCTTCTCCCGTATAATGCCTCATATGGGGCCATCTGAATGCTGGCATGATAGCTACTATTATAGCGAATTCAATCAATGGTAAATGATCATCCCAGTTTCTTTTGAAGTCAATAACACATGCCCACAACATATACTCCAATGTCTAAATAGTGCGCTCTGCCTGCCAATCTGTTTGAGGGTGAAAAGCGGTACTCAAATTTACCTTCGTACCTAATCCCTTCTGGAAAGATTTCCAAAATTAAGAGGTGAATTGAGCTCTTCTGTCTGAGATAATAAACAAGGGTACCCTATGCAACCTCACAATCTCCCGAATGTAAAGTTGGGCATACTCCTCGTCGTATAAGTTGTCTTTACTGCCAAAATGTGGGCTAATTTTGTCATCCTGTTAATAAGCACCCATATCGAATCATGTTGCTTTCTGGATCCTGGTAAACCGGTAATAAAGTCCATGTTGATCACCTCCTATTTCCACTCCAGAATTTCAAAGTTCTGAGCTAACCCATATGGTTTCTGATGTTCAATCTTAACCTATTGGCAATTGGGACACTTGGAAACAAATTCAGCAGTGTCTTTCTTCATCCCATTCCACCAATAGACTTCCCTGAAGTCGTGGTAAATCTTGGTGGAACCAGGATGAATGGAATATCTTGTACTATGAGCTTCGACCATGATTCTATCTTGAACGCCATCAACATCGGGCACACACAATCTCCCCTGATATATCAATACCCCATCTCCCCCTTTGGAGAAAACCATCACTTTCTGCTTGTGAACCGCTTCTTTCAACTAGAGTAAGACAGGATCTTAGTCTTTCTTTTCCTTCACCTCTAACACTAAGGATAAGGCAGAACCATTCTGAACATTGACCCCGCCTTCTTTGTTCTCCTTAAGCTGCACTCCCAATCGAGCCAATCTGTGCACCTCCTTGGCTAACTCTCTCTTCCCCTCCTCCATATAGGCAGTGCTACCCATGGACATCCTGCTAAGAGCATCAGCAATAATGTTAGCTTTACCTGGGTGGTAGAGGATGCTCATATCGTAATCCTTGAGCAACTCCAGCCACCTCCTCTGCCGTAGGTTGATCTCTTTCTGACTGAACATGTACTGCAAGCTCTTGCGGTCAGTGAACACTTCTAGATGTACTCCATACAGATAGTGATGCCAGAATTTAAGTGCGAACTCAAGATCATGAGCCGAATAATTTTTCTCATGGACCTTATGTTGTCCGAAAGCATAAGCTATCACATTCCCCCTCTGCATAAGTACACATCCCAATCCAATTTTGGATGCGTCATAGTATATCACGAAGTCGCCTGTCCCGTCTGGCAAGGTTAACACTAGTGTTGTAGTCAATCTAGTCTTCAACTCCTAAAAACTCTTTTCATATGCCTGAGACCACTGAAACTTGGCCTTCTTCTTAGTCAGCTTAGCAATGGTGCTGACAGAGAAGAAAAGCCTTCAAAAAATCTGTGACAGTACCCGGGCAACCCCAAGAAACTTCTTATTTCTATTGGAGAAGTGGGTCTTGGCCAGTTCTTAACCGCCTTAATCTTCTGGGTATCTACCCAATTGATATCTCCTGAAACAACATAGACTAAGAAAGCCACTGACTTGAGCCAGAACTCACACTTGGAGAATTTTGCATACAACTCATGATCTTTAAGTGTTTGCTACTCTAAGATGATTAGCATGCTATTCTTCATTCCTCAAGTATACTAGGATGTCATCAATAAACACGATCACGAACATGTCAAGATATGGTTTGAATACCCTATTCATCAAGTCCATGAAAGTTGCAGGTGCTTTTGTCAACCCGAAGGACATGACCAAGAACTCAAAATGGCCATACCGGGTCCTAAAGATTGTTTTAGGAATATCACTTTTCCTCACTTTCAACTGATGGTAACCCAATTTGAGGTCTATCTTAGAGAAAGAAGTAACACCCTAAAGATGGTCAAAGAAATCATCAATTCTGGGAAGAGGATACTTATTCTTTATGGTAACCTTATCCAATTGCTGGTAGTCTATACACATCCTCAAAGACCCATCTTTCTTATACACGAATAGGATGGGAGCACCCCAAGTTGAGACACTAGGCCTTATGAAATCTTTCTCTAACAAGTCTTTCAATTGCTCTTTCAATTCTTTCAACTATACGGGCATCATTCTATAGGGTGGACTTGAGATAGATTTGGTCTCGGGAAGAACATCAATCCCAAAGTCAATCTCCCTATCAGGAGGGACTCCAGGAAGATCATCAGGAAAGACCTTGAGAAACTCATTCACTATCGAGACTGAGCTCAAGAGTAAGTGACTCAACATCATCAGACTTCACTCATATGAGGTGGTAAATACAACCCTTGGATACCAACTTTCTAGCTCTAAGATAGGATATGAACTTACCATTAGGGAAAACAGAACTCCCTTTAGACTCTAAGACAGGCTCATTAGGAAATTGGAACCTATCCTTCTACATTCAACAGAAGCATAACAGGCATGGAACCAATCCATGCCTATTATTACATCAAAATCAACCATCTCAATCTCTACCAAATAAGCTAATGTGTCTTAACGATAGATAGACACCACACAATCCCAGTAAACTCTCTCAGCTAAGGTAGACTCTCTAGCAGGGGTGGAGATAGAAAAAGGCTCAAGCAAACTCTCCGGAAGAATGCCAAACTTTCCAGCCACATAAGGAGTTACAAAAGATAAGGTGGCACCCGGATCAATCAATGCATAGCAATCATGAGTAAAGACACGAAGCATACCCATGACAACATCTGATGTAGCCTCTTGCTCTTATCAGTTACTCATAGCATAAAGGCAGTTCGTCCCACCTCCTGTACCCGTAGTGGTACCCTTCTACTGGTTACTCAAGGGGGTGTTGTCAAAGACTGATCTCTACTTCTCCCCTCACCTTACCTTCTCTTCAGACAGTCGTAACTAAAATGACCATCCTAATCACATGCATAGCATATATCTTTACCAATATGACACTCACTCAGATGAAGCTTACCACACTTGCTGCGAGGTGGCTTTCCTCTTATACCATAGGTCATACTGGTTTGAGATGGGGCGCCCGAGGTCCTAAAAGTCTGATAAGTTTGAGATTTTTGCTCATACCTGGTTGGCTGCATATGCGCACTTGTTGTTGATGGTGCGAGATTTGATGATCTCTTCTGAAAATAAGATTTGTCACCTCTATGTTGTCTCTGCAGGCTAAGCTCATATCATGCTGACTTCGCTTTCCTACTCAAATGCTCTTCTATATCCCTCCTCTTATCTTCCTCTGTCTGTTGGCGTACACCACAAGTCTGGAGATGTCCATGCCAAGAATCAGCAACGCAGCATTACACTCTCTCTGCACATGTATAGCTAGGTCAGACACGAATCTCCTCATCTTCTGCCTCATATCTTTCACCATCTCAGAAGCATACCTTGATAGTTTAATAAACTTAAGGATATACTCCTTCACAGTCATCCCTCCCTGCTTCAAATTCACAAACTCATCCGCCTTCGCTTCCCTCAACTCTTGAGGAAAGAAGTGATCAAGGAAAATGACTTCAAACTCCTCCCATGCTGCAGGCTCCGCATCCTCACCTCTACTCCCTTCCCATTGAGTGTACCACATATTAGCTATGTCCTTTAGCTGGTACAATGCAAGATCGACTCCTTCAAGATCATCTATATGCATAGCCCTCAAAACCTTGCACATCTCGTCAATGAAGTTCTGTGGGCCCTCCTCTAACTTCGACCCCATATATACTGGCAAGTTCATCCTCAAGAAGTCCCTGAGGCGAATTGCAGCTGAGGGCTCATGCGATCTAGAACTAGGAGACTAAGAACCTTGGTTGTTCCCCTGTGAAGCCACCAACTGAGTTAGAATGGTGATGGCTCCTATGAATTCTACCTCCGTAGTGGGAGTTGGCTAGGTCTGAGTAGGGGACGCTTGAGGGACCTTAGTAGTCCTAGCAGGGCATCCCTGTCTCTTCATCTTAGTCTACACAGGAGCCTTTGATTGGCTTTTCTCAACAGCAGGAGCTGGGGCATCTTTTTGAGCGGCTAATCTTTGGGATGGCATTTTCTATAAGCGCAAAATGCATGAATTAAAAATAGGAAATCACAAGGTAACGTTATAACACGATTTCTGATCATAGAAGAAGGGTAACACTTCCTAATGTCCTATAGCCTCCTACTTATGAAGTGTGGTGCACAAAGCACCTATAAACAAGACTCTAATAGACACGGCTTCATAGACTCCCTAGGACACTCGAACTCTGGGCTTTGATACCAAGTTTTTCACACCCCCAGAAGGTATCCTAGACGTGACTGGCACTTGGATACCATTGTTAGCCCCCAAGCAGACCACCTAGTCTCTTTGCCATCGTCAGTCAAATCGTCAGCGGAATAGAAGTAATAATGAAAATACAATTCTATCAGTGGGCTCAATACTATCAATCTCAGTCTATCATAAGGAAATAAAATAGATAACAAAAAGTGTCAATAAAAGGAAAGGAAGAGGGAAAAGAACCCCCAACATCTACATCAACATCTATGTCTATGAAGCCTCTATACTATAGTCTAAGAAGGTACCATGACAGGCCATGGCTACCAAACATCAAGTAAACACTATCAAATCAAGAAAGTAAACATCCTCTAAAAGCAGGGGAGGACTCACCACTGTCTGGAATAGAGAGCTCTGAACCTCAACGATCGGGCTGCTAAAGTCCTCGGTCTATAGTATCTGTATCATAAAATGATACAGTTCTAGAGGGGCCTTAGTATGTGGAATATACTGTATGTAAAATGGGATAAAGTAAAAAGGAGACAATATACAATCCCTCATCAAACACTCACCCTCACCTCAGAGTGAAGGACAGACTCTATCACTTCACTATCCAACAAACATCGAGCAATCACATCACATTGGAGTTGTATCGTCATAAAACCTGTCTGACAGTTTCTATAACTGACAACTACTACCTATGAGACGATAGTGATACATCTTAATCTTACAATACAAGTACTATGCAAATGAAACATGATATGATTTGGTCAAATTAGCGCCCATTTTTAAAATCGCTTGAATCTCAAATTAGAAGGCAATATGTATGTTTAACGCTGAAGAGGATCGAGTGCAAAAAAGTTTTATGTCAAATTTAGGAGATCACGAACTTAAACAAAGTAAGAGAATTGAGTTGCTTGTAGGACTTAGGAAGCTAGCAGGTGAGTCACCTACTTGCTTAGCTTAAATTGCTAGCTAAATGGAGACGAGGACCGACGTCGAATTTATCCATGTCCGATTATGAATAAAGTCTGTGTTAAGGGTATAACTTTAGACCATGTTTTATCAACATAAGTTGACTATATTTTCATCCCAAGAAGGATATTAAAAGAGCCCAAAGACATCACAATTTCTTTAGTAATTAAAGCCCAAACTAACTAAGAGAAAAGGGAAAAATGGGCAGCTAAGGTCCATTAGTTTGCAACCCAATAAGTCCCAAGTAAAAGGGGGAAAATGGTACATTACCAAATTGATAAAATAAGTCTTAAAAGGTAAAATAAAGTTGGCCAAACTAATCCTTTAAATGGGGTTACAAGCAGCAAAATTAATTCATTCTTAGATTTGGAAAATTTCAGCTTTCACAAAGCTTCTTTGTTCTTTTTTCTTGACTTTGTAAAGCATCCAAAAGAAGCTTTTAGCGTTCTTAAGGAGGCCATCAACCTTGAAGATAAAGGTAAGTGATTATAGTTGTGTGTCTAGTAAGATTTCTTCATGAAAAACAAGAAACTATGTTGGTTAGGTATATGCTAAAAATTTGGATAGCATGTGTCCTAAAGATTGTCGTTAACTTTTCTTGTTATTCAATAGGATTTTCTCTTCTTAGTTGGCTGAATTATGAAGTAAGACTTATATTATTAACAAGTTATAGTTTTTAAGTGATGTAACTAAGCTGCTGCACCACTTTTACAGTCCGCGAAAGTGAGTTCTTATAGGATATCGCAATCGTACTCTTAGTACGAACTTGTGGGTTAATGGATGGAAGGCTATTGCCTCACATCCTTCATGACTGTTTTGGTACTGTTCTAAAATTATTTTAGGGCTGTTTATATGTATAGATGGGTTGAGGACAGTTTGGGTAAATTTGAAACAGGTTTGGGATTGTCGACATCAAAATATGGCGAAGGTACGTAATGTTATGCCGCCTATTTGTATGTTGTGTAGAATTGTTATGTGTTGTGCTTTGTGGGCTGTTGTAAGACTGTTATGGCACTAAAACAGGCTGCACATGATATGTATATGAGAATGTGTTTTAGAAAATATGATTAGGGGTGGAAAGGTTGAAAGAATACGCTCGAGTTTATAATTATACGCTTGCTGCCCGTATGTTTTTTTTTTTATGAAATTGGGCTGCCAAGATGTATCTATTAGAAGCTAATAATAGCTTTATCACCTACTATGTTGTAGATAAATATTTGGAGGAAGGGAAGGTTATCTCAAGGTAATAGTGAGGTCGTACAACGAGGTATGTAAGGCTACTTGACCTCATATTATTTGGCATGAAACATAAATCCCTCCTTGGCACACAAAGGCACTTAGCAACTCCGAAACAACTATTAATCGTGTCTCCACTCTTTCACATGTTCATATGCTCCCGTACATAGTAACCTTCAAATCTGTATACATATGTGGATACCAAGTTACATGAGTTCTTATTGCTAAATAAAGTTCACGAGTTGTTTCATCTCATACACATTTCATTATTTGTGTAACGTACTATTTTCATTGTCATCTTGTCTTGTATGATTATCTACATGTCACATGCTATATCTATAGTCTTACAGCTCCAATATTGTGACCACCAAAAGAATCATCTTAAAGGTAATTGAAAGGTAAAGTATATTGTTTATTGATGGGTGGTAACCCGAGGGGTGGAAGAATCACCTAGCAGGGTCGATCCTATCACGAGGGGTAGCCCAAGGGGTTAAAGGAAAAGCCTAGCTGTTAGGACCCGTAATTTAACTTAAACCCCTAATGTCCTTAATTGGATCAATTTAAAAAAATATTGGGACCAAGTTGGAAATTTCCTTTAAGTTGGTCCTCAAGATTAATTTTGGTAGGGCCTTGTAGATATGTTACCCCTTAATTGGTCCAAATGGTTGTTAGTGGTGGAATACATGTATACATATATTTATC
>JAABOM020096663.1:0-27365 GCA_011800125.2 Solanum clarkiae
ATCAAGAATCCTCTTTCTCAAGTCATCCACACTAGGCACATAGAACCTATCTTGGTACCTAAAGGCACCATCTCCCCGTTGGGAGAAAACCTCCACCTTTCCCTCTCTCACCAAGGCCTTCAATTCTAACAAGGAGGGGTCAAGATCTTGCTTTGCTTTTACCTCATCAACCAAGGATGATTTTGAACTATTAACAACCACAATACCACCATCACCAACCTCTTTAAATCTAACCCCCAATCTAGACAACCGATGAAACTCTCTAGCCACCTCTTTTAACCCATAATCAACAAGAGGTAGGCGACCCATAGACACCCTACTCAAAGCATTGACCACAACATTAGCCTTACTGTGATGATAATGCACACTCATATCATAATCCTTAAGGAGTTCTGAGCATCTTGTTTGTGTTAAGTTGAGATCTTTTTGAGTGAACATATATTGGATACTCTTATGATTGGTAAACACATTGACATGCACCCCATACAAATAATGACGCTAAATTTTCAAAGCAAATACCACGACAGCCAATTCAAGATCATGAGTAGGATAATTCTTTTTATGTACCTTGAGATGTCTAGAAGCATAGGCTATTACCTTACCATTTTGCATCAAAACACAACCCAAGTCAATCCTTGAGGCATCACAATACACAATAAGCGTCCCAACCCTTTGGGTAAAGACAAGATAGGAGTGAACACAAGCTTATCCTTCAAAGTTTGCAAACTCTTTTCAACTCATCGATCCATACATATTTAGCCTTCTTTTGGGTCAACTTAGTCATGGGAGAAGTAATAGAAGAGAACACATTCACAAACCTCTGGTAGTAACCCGCTAAGCCCAAGAAGCTTCTAATATCTGATGGAGTCAAAGGTCTAGGACAATTCTCAATCATCTCCATTTGCTTAGGATCCACCTTAATACCATCCCCAACACCATATGACCTAGAAAGACAACCTCTTTCAACGAAAATTTACACTTTTCATACTTGGCATATAACTTCTCTTCCCTCAATTTTTGCGATACCACCCTCAAATAACTCGCATGCTCTTCCTCACTGTGAGAGAAGATCAAGATATCATCAATGAAAACCATAACAAACAAATCAAGGTAGGGTTTAAAGACCCTATTCATAAGATCCATGAAGATAGTCAGTATATTGGTCAACCCAAAAGACAAAACCACAAACTCATAATGCCCATACCTAGTCAGGAAAGCGTCTTGGGAATGTCACACTCCCTCAGCTTCACTTGATGATACCCAAACCGAAGATCAATCTTAGAGAAGTGACTAACCATTTGAAGTTGGTTAAATAGATCATCAATCCTTGGTAGGGATACTTATTCTTCACGGTGACTCTATTAAGTTGTTGGTAGTCAATGCATATCCTAAGGGACCCATCTTTCTTCTTCACAAATAACACCAATGAACCCCAAGATGATTGGCTAGGCCTAATAAAACCCTTTTCCAACAAATCCCTCAATTGCTCCTTCAACTCCTTCAACTCTATCGGGGCCATACGATAAGGGGGAATAAAAATGGGTTGAGTATCGAGAAGGAGGTCTATACCAAAGACTATTTCCCTTTCGGGAGGAACACCAGGAAGGTCATTAGGGAAGATACCAAAAAAATCATTAACCACCAGATCCGACTTTATAGGAAGGACCTTGGACTCAACATCCCTAACCCTTACAAGATGATAGAGACACCCCATAGAGATCAACTTTTTGGATTTAATGCAAGAGATAAACCTACCCTTCACCACCACATCATTACTCTCCCACTCAAGGACGGGTTCATTTGGGAATTGGAATCTGACCTTACGGGTTCTACAATCAATAGAGGCATAATATGCATGCAACTAATCAATCCCAAGAATGATATCAAAATCCACCATATCCAACTCAACAAGGACACTAGGCAAAATTTTATGAAAAACGCAAATGACACAATTTGGATAAACCTTTCTAGCAATAACAGATGCACCAATGGGAGTAGACACCTCATAAGACTCATACAACAATTTTGGCTCAACATGAAGCTTTGGGCAACAAAAGGAGTAACAAAAGAAATAGTGGCACCCGACTCTATCAGTGTATACACATCAAACTTAAAGACTTTTAGGATAACGGTGATGACATTGGCCACCTCATCAAACCCTTGTCTCCCTTGGAGTGCATAGAATCAATTGTTCCTTGGGGCACCACCTTGTTGGTCTCCTCTCCCCAAAGGAACCACATTAGCACCCCGACCTTATGGACGATCATCTTTACCCTTGTTTTGATTTTGAGAATAATCAGCCTTCGTATGACCCACTTCTCCACAACTATGGCAAGAATTAGTGTTTCTCAAACATGGGCCACATGGCCTCTACCACATTTTGTACACATAGCATTAGGAACCACACCACCATCACCTTGGATCCTTCAGTAGTCATTGGCTAACCTTCTATTTGGAGCATGAGAAGACCCTTGGCCTTGATGAAACCGGCCACCCTTGGGACCTTGGAACTTGCCATCAGAATGGGCCCTCTTGGCCTCACTACTTCTCATCTTCCTCAAGTTTTCCCCTTTCAATTGTTCGATATATGTCATTAAGAGGGACAAATCTATGTCACTAATCAACATAGCGGTCTGGCACTCCTCATTCTCCAAATCGGATACGCCCATCTCAAACTTATTCATTCTAAACCTCGGGTCAGCAACCAAGTATGGAGCATATTTTGAGAGATGGTTGAACTTGCGGGCATACTCCCTCACACTCATAGATCCTTGCTTCAAATTCATGAACTCCATCATTTTGGCATCCCTAAGCTCAAAGGGAAGAACCAGTTGAGAAATGCCACCTTAAACTCTTCCCAAAAGATCACATTGTTGTTCCCCTTCTCCTCTTTCCATTGGGTATTCCGTATTTGGGCCACCCCCTTGAGTTAGTATGCTATCAATTATGCCTTGTCCTCCGCCCTAACAACCATAATAGCCAACACTTTGTTCACCTTATCAACAAATTCTTGAGGGTCCCCATCCACTTTAGACCCATAGAACTCTGGTGGGCTCATCCTCATAAAGTCTCTCAGTTGAGATGCCGGAGTAGGAGCATGAGGGGCTTGGGCCCCTTGATTGGCTTGATTAGCCACATCTTGAGCTAGCAAGGTGAGAGCATCCCGAAGCTCTTCATAGGCCGGTTGTTTCTCGAGTGTGCGGGGCTCTTCTTCCTCTTGTGTTAGACATGATCTAAAATGGCAAAGAACATTCGTTAGAGGGGAAACCTTGCCTAACTTCTATAGCACGACATAGATATGAAGAAGAGAAACATTTCATAAAACGTCTCTTACTCATAGTTATGGTGCACAATACAACTATGAATAAGACTTTAATCTACGCAGTGTGTTGGATGCCGAGAACCATTAACAACCTAGTACTCTGATACCAAGTTTATCAAGACCCCATTTTAAGACCTAGACATGACATAGTGAATGGGGAACCCAATGGGACCCAAACAAGCCTCTTAGCATATCATTATACATCCTTGGTTGCGGAAGTGATATGCTATCAAAATACAACACATTTGATGCCTAACGCAAGGTATTTTAGGAGTTCATAATGTAACTTTTTATGGTTTTTATGTGTTTTTGTATAGTTATTGCAGAAAAGGTAGGTTGGCATGATTTTGGAGAAACATTATAAAGTTTGCTGAAGCACAGTACATACGAGCTTACCTACGAGTCATAACCTAAGCTACGAGTCATAGGGTAATCTTGTAAACATAAACAGAGACCAAAAATCAGAAATTTGCTAAGTGGAGGTCAGCCTTAAGAGGCGACCCTATGAGTTATAGGTCTTATATGACTCGTAGAGGCGGAATCATATCAGAAGCAGAGAGCCAAAATATTGGACCAAAAACAGAAGGCCTAGTCTACGAGAGGAGCATACGAGTCATAGCCCAAGCAACGACTCATACCAGTAAGTCATACCAGTTGAGTCCAAGATACAAAACACCTGATATGATACCCTGCGTATGACTCATAGGGTACCCTACGAGTCGTACCTGCGAAAATACCCAGCTGCCAACTGTCTTTTTTGTGTAATTTTTAGGGTTAATTTGTAAATAGTATAAGTACTTTAAGTTAGGGTTTTATTAAAGGGGAGAAGAGATTCGAAATTCAGATATTGAACATCACTTTTAAATAATCTCTCTAGGCTAGTTTAGGTTTTTAGCATAGATTTTTATTTTCTCTTGGAAAATCCACTTTTGGGGAGTGCAAATCCCATATTATATTCATTCTCAATCTATCAAACTTGTGGTTTGCAACTTATGGTGCTATCATTCTTCATTGCTTTGGGCAAAACTCTCAACTATATCTTGTCTTTGCATTTTTGTTGGTTTTACTTTAGCCATGAATAGCTAAGCACTCACAACTTGGGGCTGTGGGAACCATGGGTAGTTAACTTGAGATGACCTAGATTTATTGCATTTTTATGATTGGGATTTTGCATGTATTATTTATTTTCCTTTATTTTGATTATTGTTTGGTGGTGGCTAACACCAAACCTTGCCTACTATCATGATCCCGACTAAAGTAGTGACGAATAGGAAAAGGGAGGTAAATGATAGGATTCGATTGATGTGTTCTCATCTAATCAACCAAACCAGACCAAGGAGAGGTTGACTAGGACAATAGATAACGGTTAGTTGGCACACCATGGTTGCCAACCATAAGCCATGGTGAAATTCAACCTTCACCTTTGCAAGAGGGCTGTAAAAACCTAAGTTACCATGCTGCATACGAATTTCCAATTGTAGTCATGTTGTCTAGGGTAGTCGAGTCAACGAACCATGGGAAACACAATTCCAAAGTTGTCCCCAAATTTGATTATTTTCCTGCATAGTTAGTTTAGTCTTTGTTTTTATTCTTGAATTACAAATGAAACCCTCCATTTACAGATTTTAGTTATAGATACTCAAAATAATTGGTAGTTAATTCTTGTAGTCAAATCCTGTATTACATATGGATTCGACCCTAACCTTCGGTAAGGCTAATTACTGATAGGGACCGCTTTCTTATTGTAGCATGAACTTCATAAAAAATTATGGCGTTGTTGCTGGGGCAGAAGAGATGGTTATATAAATGGTCCTTATGTGCCACCCCACAACCGTGATGTCGTGCCAAGCACTTCTAGGCTTGAAGAGATGTTTGAAAAGTTGTTGAAGAGAGCCGACCACCATGATGAAACCTTGATGGGAATGAAAGTGGATATTTCAGGTATTAACCAAAAAATAGAGTCTTACTCCATGGCAATTAAGCAATTAGAACAACAATTGGGCAAGTTTCTTTGTAATTGAACCAACGCCAAAATGGTACCTTGTCAAGCAATATGGTTCAAAATACTAAAAATGAAAGGCATTGCATGGCAGTCATGACTCGGAGTGGCAAAAGCACCACAGATCCCCCTGTGTCGGTGATTGTGGATGAAGTTGATGAGAAGGGAATTGGTGGTAAAGTTGTGGTTGAGGAAGAAGGTCCAGATATTGTTGGGATGCAAAGAGAAGAGGTAAGGGATCACGAAAAACTGAAGTCAATTCCAAAGCCTCCTCCTCCAATCCCTCAAAGGCTTAAGAAGAAAAAAGAGGAGGAAAAATTCAAACACTTTCTCTTGATGGTGAAGCAACTATCCATCAATATTCCCCTTCTAGAAGCTTTGGAGAAGATGCTCGGGTATGCTAAGTATACGAAGGATTTGGTGACAAAGAAGCACTCTTTGAGACAAGAGTTATCACAAGAGCTCCAACAATATGGTGTAATCATGACCAAATGCCTTGCTAAAAAATGAGAGGACTCTGGTGCATTCACCATCGCTTGCACCATTGGCGATGTTGAATTTGCAGGAGCATTGTGTGATTTAGGAGAGAGCATCAATCTAATGCCTCTTTCCATATTTAAAAAGTTTGGGCTTAGCACTCCAACTCCGACAAGAATGTGATTGCTGATGGCAGATCAAACCATCAAAAAGCTGGAGGGAATACTTCTTGATGTGCTTATTAAAATTGATAAATTCATCTTTCCCATGGATTTTGTGATCCTTGATTGTGAGGTTGATTTCAAGGTGCCCATTATTTTGGGAAGACCATTTCTGGCCATCGGAAGAGCTCTTGCGGATATGGATTCAGGTAAACTTTGATTTAGGGTCAATGATACAGAGGTAGTGTTCAACATCTGTGAGTCAGTGAAACACACGGATGAGATAAAGAGTGAGGTTTGATCTCTTGATGCTTGTTGGTGAAGGATGATGACAAAGGCGAGCCACGACGTTAAACTAGGTGCTTCTTGGGAGAAAACTCAAGCATCTTTAATAATCGTTAGTTTGTTTTAAGTATGTTTAGTTATTGAAATTCTTAGGTAGTAAGGTGTTTGTTTGTTTTATGATGAAATACATTGATGCAGTTGTGATATTTTGAAAATTGTTATGTTTTGAGATTTGGTCTGCAGGTGGAAATTAAAGAACTGAAGATGTTAGAAAATGACACTTGGAGTAGCCTCTACGAGTAGGCCTATGAGTCATAGTCACCACTATGACTTGCAGTCATACCTCGTAGAGGGAAACAGTAAGGACTTAAAGTTGACACACATACTACGAGCCAACCTTATGATTCTTAGGGTCTCCTACGAGACGTAAGTGGGGTTCGTAGTGCCTAGGTATGCATTCTAAATTTTTCTAAGTGTTGAGGCCTGATATAAGACTAGGACCTATGAGTGGTAGGATACACTACGACTCGTAGTCGGGGTCTCATAGCCACAATCTGCAATTTTTTAAAGTATTGACCTGGTTTAGTATAAAAGGGGTCACAATAAATTTTGACCTCCTAATTCATTTCTCTAACCCTAAAACCAACGAAAATCCCCAAATCTATTCCCCCATTCACTATTCCGATCAAATATCGGCTAGCCACATCACTTCCCCATGAATACTCCAGTGAGGGTACTACTTTCTAGGGTTTTCGGCATCTTTTGCTCTCTATTTTGCACTAGTTTAATTATTCTGTTATTTGGTAAGCTTCATGATTGATTTTAGTACTCTATTTTGGTGAGTTTCATTTTTGCGATGATAGTGTGCTTGGTTTAATCATGAGGATTCACACCCATGATGATCCTTGTGTCTAGATATGAAAGTTAGGGTTTGAGTGCTTTGAAAATTCTGTTATGAGTTGTGCCTTGTTTGAAAATCTTATGTGGTGGTTGTAACTGTAAGAGTGATGGTCATATGAATATGGTGCTTAATTGCTTTCTGATCCTAATAAAAAATTATTCTCTGAATGGGATGTTGAAAATGTGGGTGCATTTTATGTGTCACATCCTGTAAACTTACTTGAATATGTATGAATTCTCCATGCATCTCAATAGATTTTTGTGTTCATAACAAGTATGAGTTTGGAGGTGAGTTGCTTTTGGTTTTACTTAAATTTGCTATGGGATTGACTTGGATTCTTAGGGAATGGTTTTGTCATTTTGGGAGTAATTGTTGCTTGGAGTTGACATGCCTGGATGTTGATATTTTATGTGTATTTGAGTGATATTTTAAAGTTTGCTTTGATGTTGATTTATTTACATTTTGGTCCATTGATGGTTCGGGTGGCAAGGTTGTAGGCATCACATATGCCATCTGTATTCTTGTACGAGGACTTACTACAACTTATCAGTCACTCTATGAGTCGTAGTGGCCCCTTGTAGGAGGCAACAGTCATTTGTGATTCCTTAACACTTACCGTATGAGACCCATCTACGACTCTTAGTGTCTTTTACCACACGTAGTAAAGGACTCATAGTAGTTGCCTCATTGTAATTTGTACTCTATTCCCTACTACGAGCCCAAACTACGACTCGTAGATCATGCTATGAGTTGTACCTATGGCTCATATCTGTGAATAGAATTATATTTCTTTTGGGCACCTTAATATTACGAGGCCAGTGTACGACTCATAAGAAACCCTACGAGTCCTACCTACATCTCGTAATTGCTGACCTGCAACTGTATCAATGAATTGTTCTTTTGATTTCATTGTTTAAGTGTTTTTGTTTTGTTCTTTGTTATGTGATCATTGTGTGGTCAAACATCTTGAAGTTCATATGTTTTTGTATGGTTGGCTTGCAGATATCATGCCTTCAATGGACAAACGAGAAATCCAAACATTCCAACGGAGGTTGCTAGATGAATCTTCTGAGACTGAGAGACCTGAGGGGTCTCTACAAGTTCACAAGGTTAGAATAGGCCCCGAGGCTAACGTACCACAGACTTGGGCTCGTACAACTCAGATACCTATGGAAGTGAGTAGTTCCTTCCAGTCTTAAGAGGAGGAATAAGAGGGTGATGGAGATGGGTCCAATAGTAGTTCACCACAGATGACTGCCACACATACCAAGACAGATTCTAAGGAGAGGTCACAAGCCCAGTAGGAGGAAGTCTAATAATAGCCCCCAGCTGAGTGCAGATGGTGCGTTGCAGGAATAGAGGAGATATATAACTAGGGGCTAGAGCCAAAGGGTCAGGGCAAGCCAGTTCGACAATTCCATGAGGAGTCTAGGCTGAATGACTCTGGGATAGATAGGGTGCTAGGGTTAGATGCAGAGATAGACAGACACAGACTACGATGGACTACACAGTAGCTAGGCAAGTATGCCCCTTATGTAGTCAGTGAGTTTTATGCAACTTATCTTGCTATACATCGCCGAGGGCTACCGAAGAACAAGAAGCCGATCAAGCAGCCTAGATTATGAGTAAAGCCAGTCCAAGGTCGGAGAGTTCCTATTTTGGAGGAAAATATCTGACGGATTCAGTTTGGGCCTACCTATAAAGTGCCTCAGTCCACTGCAGGGTACAATGGTCGCATTGACAAAATGAGGAGAGTGGTGAGTAAGAAAGACATTGGGGTTAAGACCGAGCTGCTACAGTGGATAGCCACCCAGATAGCTGAGGAGGAGGTCGTGACCTAGGACTGTGCTGACCATATCGATACTAGTGCTTGAGCACCAAGTGTTTGATTACTTTTTGACCCTAGTCCTTATATCTTATATATGGATACTTTGTTCTTCCTATTAGAGAATATTTTTGTTATGTTGATTTTTGGATTTGTTTAAATTTTTTATGTTGAATGTTGTCTTTACTTATGTTTTGGATGTTTAGTTTTAAACTGTTGGCTATATATATATATATATATATATATATATATATATATATATATATATATTTCTATGTAATCATATTTGTTTTTCGTTCTTGTGTTTACTTTAGGATAAAGTATCCTATTTTTGTGAGGTGTGGGAAGTTATTAGATTAAGGTAAAGTATGAGTAGCTTCAAGTCCATAATTTTCCCTATTTTTGATCCCAAGGTTTTCTTGTCACGTTTCTTTTTCCTTGTGGATGTTTACTTTTCTGTTGAACCAGCATGCTTAGATAGTGTAGATAATGTGTAAATTCATAGTAGTATTATGTGTTGGCACATACATAATTTATAGATTTGTTTCTAAAGTTCTGTAAAAAAAAATTGGGTACCCTCAAAATTTTTGAGATTGTGATTATTGATGCATTCATACATTTTTTAGTATCCGGAAATGTTTGTTCTAACATTGTGAAGGTAAGCTGAGACTAAAAGCATGACCTGTGAGTGTATACTTGGTTGTGGATGCAATTGGCATGTGTGTTATGAGCTGATTTTCTGCATCCATGCATATTCTGTGGACCTAGAACTTGCCTTGTTACTTTAAGATTGGTTTGGTGATATAGTGGATTTGGAAAGCATCTTAGGCCTTTGTTATTTGATTGAAACATCTTTTGGCATAAATGACCCACCAAAGAAGTGAGTGAATCCTTTGGTCCTAATTTTTTAGCTTCTCATGTACTCATTCTTTCTTGACACTCTGCTGACTTAACCTTGTTTGATGAAATACCTTGATATTGGGCCTAGTCTATCCTTAAACATAACCTTGATGGAGGCCAAAGGCCTAAGTTGAGGGTGAGTGCAGTTGGTGGCCCTGGTTTAAGGCATAGATATTGTGCACTTCACCTAAGGCTAACAACCTAAGTTAAGGGTGGTTCTTATTGTGGTAAAGTAGTAATAATAAGGTGGTTAGTTGGGAAATCGAGAAAGAAATGAAAAATCACGAACCTAGTGAAGAAAAAGAAAAGAAAAGTGTCTTGAGATGAGAAAAAGTAGCAAAATGAGTTTGAAAAGGAAGTACAACTAAAAAAGAGAAAAAAAGCACTCAAGAGAAGTTCAAAACAAGAGAATAAGAGTGGATTGATTCAAATGGGTTGGATTACGAAAGAAAAAAATGTTGGTAAACATGGTTCAAGGATAGCTTTTATTCACTACTTTCCTAAAATACCATACCAAAGCACCCTACACCTATGTTACAAGCCTATAAGTCCTAAAGTGATCCAACTCTACTTCATCACCAAGCCAGAAAATGAGTACAGACGCAAACCTATGGTGTTAGTCAGTATGCATTTAATTTCAATTATGAGAGTCAGAATGCTTCCTCAGTCCCTGAGTTCTAAATGTTTTTTTCAGTGAGTATGAGGGACTTCTTTCCAGTGAGGGCATCTCTACTACTTGACTAGCATAAGAATACACTTGTGAATATGGACGGTTGATGCTCCTTAGCTTGTCATAGTTGGATTGCCAGTTATCTCATTATGTTCTTGTTTGCTTAATCACTTTGTAATCCTGTTTTGAAAATAGTAGTTGGGTACCTAAATCAAAGAAGTTGTGGTATATGCCATTAGTATAGCTGCTACGTATTTCTCTTTATCTGCGTAAATCGAGTCATCGCTTGAGAACAAGCAACAATTCTAAGTTGAAGGTGTTAATATGTTTCCAAAATATAGCACATTTGATGCCTAAAACAAGGGATTTTTTGTGTTCTTAATGTGAATTTTATGATTTTTATGTATTTTTGTGTTTTTCTTGAAAAAAAAGTTAGGTTTGCATGATTGTGAAGAAATGATGACGATTTTTCTGAAGCTTAGGACATAATAGCATAGTTACGAGTCATACCCTGTGCTATGAGTTGTAGGGTGTGTTGTAACAAGAATCAGAGACCAAAAATTCAAAAATCTACTAAGTCGTGTTCACCCCTACCAGGCCATCCTATGAGTCGTAAGTTTCACTTCGACTTGTATAGGTGCACTCGTAGTAGGAATCAGAGAGATAAAATGTTAGACCAAAAACTGAAGACCAAGACTACGAGAGGAACATACAAGTCATAGCTCAAACAGCGACTCGTACTTATATGTCGTACCTATTTAGTCTAAGATGCCGAGAACCTGATACGAGACCCTGACTATGACTCGTAGGTCATCGTACGAGTTGTACCAGTGAGACTTATCAGCTACAAACTGTCTTTTCTATATAAATTCTAGGGTTGTTTTGTAAATACTATGTGCATTTAAAGTTAGGGTTTTAGAAAGGAGTTCGAGCAGGAGACATTTTACAATCATCTTTTGAATCCTTTCTTAGTTTATTAGATTACCTTATTATTTTCTCTTGGGAGACCCATTTGAGGATAGCAAATCTTTCCTTGTACTTATTGTTGATCAATCAAGCTTGTGGGTTTGCAACTTGTTGTGCCTACTTTCTTCATTGTTGTTGGCAAAACTCTCATTTATGTCTTGTATGTGCATTTTTGCATGTTTTGCCTTAGCCATGAGTAGCTAAGCACCCACAACATGGGGTTGAGGGAACCATGGGTTGTTGACGTGAGATAACCTAGGTTTATTGCATTTCTACGATTTGGTTTTTGCATGTAGTGTCTAGTTCCCTTCGTTATGATTGTTGTTTGGTGGTGGCCAATACTAAACCCGGCCTGCTATCACGATCCCGACCAAGGTAGTGACCAATAGGAAAAGGGAAGTATATGATAGGATTCGGTTGATGTCTTCTCATCTAATCAACCAAACCTGACCAAGGGGAAGTTGACTAGGACAACTGGTAATGGTTAGTCGGCACACCATGGTTACCGACCAAGCACCATGATGAAAGTTGACCTTTACCTTCACAAGAAGGCTGGAAGAACCTAATATACCATCGTACATGCTAATCTTCAATTGTCGTTATGTTACCTAGCGTAGTAGAGTCAACGAACCATGGTGAACACAATTCCCATGTTGTCCCTAAAATTGAATGTTTTCCCACATAGTAGTATAGTCATAATTTTACTTTTGTTTTTGAATCACAAACCCCCCCATATTTAGAGATTTTAGTAATTGATGCTCGAAATGATTAGTAGTGAAGTCTTGTAGACAAGCCGTGTATTCCCTATAGATTTGACCCTAAACATTGATTATGTTAATTGCTGACAACGACTGCTTTCTTATTGGAGCGTGAATATCAGATGTCAATAAATATCCCAAATTTTGAATCCTTGGGGTTTTCTTGCTTCTGTTCTTTCTTCCTACAGATATTTATTTTCTGTTGAACCGACATGTTTCGGATGTGTAGGTAGCACTGGTAATATATCATACTAATATCTATGGAATATATGTATTTTTGTGCTTTTGTGTAAAAAACTGATACCCACTAAAATTTGGTTAGTTAGTCTTGATAGCAATCACACATGTTTGATTGTATTGACAGTGTTTGTTCTAATAAATGAGGATAAACTTAATATGTAAAGCATGATCTAAGAGTCTGTTCTGATAGTTTAATCAGTGTCATGTTGGTGTGAGCTTACTTTTCTAAATTCATATATTGTACTATAATTTAGAACTAGCCTTGTTACACTGACTTAGATTGTAGGATAGTTGGATAAGAAAGGATCATAGTTCATTGTTCATTATAGTCCACTTAGCCTAAACGACCAACAAAATGTATGAAATATCCTTTGATCCTAATGTTTGATCCTTATGTGCACTGTTTCTTTGCATAAAACCGATGTTACCTAGCCTTAATAGATGTAAAATTTTGAAATTGGCCCTGGTCCTCCCTTGAAAATTGTGCATCTTAACTGAGGAAGAAAGCATAAATTGAGGGTGGCTATCGAAAGTGGCCCTGGTTCCTAGGTGGATATTATGCACCTAGACTCAGGCCAAAAACCTAAATTAAGGGTGGCTTGTATAAGGGTAAACCAAAAATGAGGGGGAAAACTAGTGATACATGGAAAAGGAGATAAAAATATGTGCGTGCAAGAAAAATGACTCATGCCTAAGCAATGAGCTAAAAAGAAAATGATGTGAAAATACAAGGCAAAAAGCTTAAAACTGAGAATAAGGCACCCAAAAAACTTGAAATTGGAGAAAGAAAGAATGAGATAAAAAATAACAGTGTCGATAGGGCAAAAGTGTAGAAAAACGCAGTGTCAAGGAGGGTCTTTAGTCAATGTATTCCTAAAATGTCATACCAAGGCCCCCTGAGCCTACATTACAAGCCAACAAAGTCCTAAAGTAATCCTAGTCAAAGTAGTCAAAGGACATAGTCATGAGTATAGGGGAAAGCATATGATATTGAGCATGGTATTTTAGTGTCTTTTGAGAGAGTGAGTGATTTTGCATTGTCCTAAGCATTGAATCTGAAAATATCTTTTTGAGATAGATATAGGACTTCTTTCATTGAGGCCACTAGCACTTGCATTGCATTATTAACATTAGACTAACTCAGTGATTGTTGCTTGTTAATAATTATCTTAATTGTCATAGTTGCACTATCATATATGTTGATCTGTATTGGTTTAATGGATAACAATATAAAGTTTTTTTAAAGTGGTGTGGGTATTTGTGCTTGAGTTTGATGTGATGTGTGCCATTAGATTAAGGTCTATATGTTACTGTGTTGCTTACTTGGATTGAGTCCGTCCTTTGAGGAAAAGCAATTATTTTACGATGAGGGTGTTGATGTACTGTCAAAATACAACACTTTCGATGCTTAAAACTTGGAATTTTATTTGTTCTTAATGTGATGTTAGTAGATTTGAAGTGTTTGTATGTTTGTTTTTGCAGGATTACAGGGTTGGCATAATTTTTGGGCTAAGTGTGCAAAATTTACTATAGCTGAGTGTTTACAAGATATTTTACAGGCCCAAGAGTTGGGCCAAATTACAAAAAATCCCTTAATGAAAACGAGCTTAAAAATTGAACGGGGCAAATTCAAAAAACGTTTCATGTGTTATGAAATCTCTCATGAAACTATCCCATGATATGGGATAGATTAGACGGTACTTAGGTGTCTTTTATAGACCACACCACATTTTGTAGTGTCCACTATGAGCCGTGGTGAGCTCTGGTAACAACACACTTCATATGTAAGTCAACTCTAAGGCTAAGGCCCTTCCTACGAGCAACATTCACGCCTAGTGGAGAGGTCTACGACCTGTGAATTGCTCTATAAAGGCATACTTGGCTTTAAAATTTCAGGATAGGCCTGAGAAGCCTAGGCATGGGACAAGCACACCTCCATGACTACCTTCATACCAATGAAGGGTGTCACGAGCGGTGATGCATCCCTGAAGGGGCACCCTAGCAAAACATATATGGAAACTTATTTTTAAGCGTCATTAAGGTCTTCTAAAGTCCAGGTCCTTACATTATGAGATTGTACAGTCCAAGGCAAATCTACTCAAGGTGGTTCTCAATTCCGCAATACGTTTTATTTACATCAAGTGATGTCTCCTAATGTGGTTACAAGTATGTTGTAGGTCTTTGATTTTGATGCTTATTCTTTATTTGACCCTGGTGCCAATTTATCTTTTGTTTCCCTTTATTTCTCAGTGATGTTTGACATGTTCCCTGCAACCTTGCTGGAGTCCTTTTTAGTTTATAACCCATTGGTAAATTGGTTTTAGCCAAGAAAGCCTATAGAAACTTCCCTATGTCTGTCTTTCGTAAAGTGATTCCATGTGATCTTATTGAGCATGAGATGATTGATGTTGATATTATTCTTGTAATTGATTGGCTTCATCCATCGTATGTATTTATTAATTGTAGAACCTATACAAGTTCCAATTTCCTAATAAGCCTATTCTTAAATAAAAGATTTGTGGTTCGGTAGTTAAGGGTCAATTCATCTCTTGTATAAAAATCTCATATAATGATTTCTATGCTATGCATATAAATACCCAAATCTTGTGAAACTTTATTGATACTTAGAATCAAGTTTTGGGAGGTGTGTAACCCCTGGGATTTTTGTGTATGGCTTTGTGAGGCTTAATAAAGGATTTTAGACTTTGTGGCCTCCAAGGTACCTCCTACTAGACATTTCCCTCACTATTGTCCATGGAAGGGGCCCTTGGTAAGTGCCCCATCCTTCAAGCCAAGAAATTGGCTAAAATGGTCACCAAGGGACACTTGTATGGGTCGTTCAGCTCATCACATATAATGGTGGGGTCTCGTGAAGGCCTAGTCCCTTAAATTGTTTTGAGTGTCAAAGTACCATCTCGACGATGAGGAACCCTCCACGGACACTTGTACGGTCCGTAAAGCTTTGTACAGCTTGTGAAGAGCTTTTTTGGAGATTCCTAAGTTATCTTTCAAGGTCCATTCATCTTGATCTAGTCTTTTATCCTCCCAAATCAGTTTCATGCCTTCCATGTCACTCCATGCACTCCATAATACTTAGTTTCTCATTGATTCATACAAATCGTTTTTTGAATCCTCCTTTCAAGGCCATATATCTCAAAATCCGTGTGTGATATAAAAAATATGACCTTGTATTCTTGTTCATGGGGTCAAAATTTGTGGGGAAAGGGTCTAATCCTGATTTTTGAGAAATCGAATCACAATTTCAATTTTCCAAAATTTTGATTTCCAGAGCCGAACAACGACAACACTATGACGCATAGCTATCGTGGACATGTGTTAGTTTAGCCTCCACAACATGACCACATTGCGGACTTGTGTATTTTGCTGCCAGTGGTTCTTATCTCGATCCAAGGCTATTGGTTCTTAGGCATAAGTGTTCCCAAATGTGTTTTTACCTATACTTAGCCTTATTTCACCCTCATATCATCCAAAAACATTCCCCAATATCTTCTCAAACCCTTACACTCATACTTCACCCTAAATTCAAGTCCTAAAATTCAAGACCAATCTTAAGGATTTCTTCGAGGTTCTTCTTCAAGTTTCAAGTCTCCATCTCCAATCTTCACCAAGTTCATCTCCAAGCTAAGGTGTGTGGGTTTATTTCATAGGTTACTTTCACCCATGATACCCAATTCTCCTTTAACTCAAATTGCACAATTTAAAGTTGATTGACAAATGGGTCTTGCATATTGTGAAATTCATTGAACATTATGTTAAAGCTATGTAAAATTGTGACTATGTTGCTATGTTTTGAGATATAAATCTTTGATCTATTTGTAAGATTTGATGAGGGGTTTTGATGTATATCTCTTGAGGGTGTTGGAAGGTGTTGATTAATGCTTTTACAATAGATTTTCTTGTATGATTTTATCTCTAAATTGCATAGTTTTATACAACCATTTCACACCCTCTAAGTGTTTGATAAAATATCGGGATGTGGTTTCTTGAGGAGTAGAAGGTCAAAAGATTGAGAAATGACATAAATGAATATATGATGATTTAATAAGATTATGTATATGATAACTCTATATAAAGTATTGCATTAGACCTTACCCGATCAGGGGGCACAAGAGCCCCGAAACCGTGTTGGGGGTTTATACTCATCAACAATGCGAGCGGTTTATACTTCACCATTGTGTTGGTAAGGTGTGATTACCATCAACCATGTGAGGGGTTTATACCATACGATTACCAAGGGGTTTATACCTTGAATAGCTAGATTGGTCTCTTCTACACATATGATATCCTATATGAGCATTAGTTACTTAAGCATTGATCATATATGTCATATTTTATATTATGCCTATTTCTTAATATTATGCATTTTGATTATGATGTCTATCTATTATTGCATTGCATCCTACATACTTAGTACATTTAAACGTACTAACACATACTCCATGCCTAGATGATGCGACCATGTAGGGACTAGTGCCCAAGTTGATAATCCTTCCCCACGTGTGTAGTTCAGTGCTATTCAAGCTAGTTGGTGAGTCCTCCACTTCGGGGACCTAGTCTATGTTTCTTCTATTATTTATTGAGACATTCATCTTTATTGTTATTTTGACTATTAGTGTGAGCCTGGTTATTTTGTATTGGCTCCCACTCTTATCTATGTATTAAAGGTGTTTGGTCGATATGTTATATATATATGATATGAGTTCAATTCTTGTCCTTTGACCATGACATTGTGCAATCTTTTCCCTTAGACTCAATTTCCCCTTTCTTTTATCTATGATTCTTTATTTATTTCTTGCGCAACCAAGGATGTGTAATGATGCTTTATGAGGCTTGCTTGGGGTCCCTTCGGGTTACCCTTACACTATGTCACGTCTAGGCTCTATGCTTGGATCGTGAAGAACTTTGTATGAGAGAACTAGATTGATAGATTCTTGGAGTTTAACACACGTCTATTAGAGTCCTAGTCATGCTTGTGAAGTGCGCCATGACTATGAATAGGAGGCTATAAGGCATTTTAGGAAATGTTTCACTTCTTTATGTTCTAATTCATGCTATAGAGTTGTGGTAAGTTCCCCCCCCCCTAAAGATTGCTCTTTGCTATACTAGACCATGCCAAACACTAGAGGAAGATGGGCCCGAACTCCTGAGGAGCAACCTAACAATGGTGAGCTCTAGGATGCTCTTACTATGCTTACCCAAGTGATGGCCAACCAAGTCCAACAAGGGGCCCAAGACCCCCATGCTACAACCTCGGAAGCGAGGGTAAGAGGCTTCATGAGGATGAATCCTCTAGTTTTCCATCGGTCAAAGGTGGATGAAGATCCATAAGAGTTCATTATTGAACTCTACAAAATCCTGAATATCATGGGTGTTGGGCCACATGAGAAGGCGGAGATGGCGGCATACCAACACAAAGGGGTAGCCCAAATTTGGAATGAGCAATGGAAGGGTGAGAAGGGGGTTGGTAATGTTGTGCTTTAGGAGGAGTTTAAATTGTCCTTCCTTAATCGGTTTTTCACTCCGTCCTTCCTTAATCGGTTTTTCACTCTTGTGCTTAGGGAAGTAAAGTTAGTAGAGTTTATGAACTTGAAACAAGGTGCTATGAGGTGAGGGAGTATACCCTCAAGTTTAATCAACTTTCAAAGTATGCTCCTCATTTTGTAGTTGATCCTAGATCCATGATAAATACATTCGTTATGGGGGTCTCTGACTTGGTGAGTGAAGAATAGCGGTATGCCATGCTAATTAGTGACATGGACTGGTCTCGATTGATGGCCTATGTTAAGCAAATGGAGGAGGAGAAATTGAGGAGGAGAAGGAGGCATGAGGCTAAGAGGGGCCGATTTGAAGGTAAATTCCAAAAGGGTGCTAAATTACATCAAGGCCAAGGGCCTCCTCATGCTTCTAATAGGGGGTTTGCCAATGACTTCCCTAGGCCTCAAGGTGTTGGTGGTATGGCTCCTATTGATGTGTATCCTAAATGTTGAAGGAGCCATTGAGGCCCATGTTTGAAGGGTTCTAATGCATGTTGTGAATCTGGAAAGTTTGGTCACAAGAAGGTAGATTTTCCAAGAAACCGTGGCAAGGTCTGGGGTACTAATGTGATCGCATTGGGGTGAGGTGATCCTCAAGATGGTTACCCAAGATACAATCAATTTTATGCTCTACATGAAAAGCAAGGGGTTGGTGAAATCCCTGATATAGTTACTGGTGTTTGACTTTGATGTGTATACTTTGATTAATTCGGGTGCCACTCTTTGCTTTGTTATACCCTCTTGTTGCCAAAAAGTTTCATGTTGTCCCCGAGATATTGCATGAGTCATATGAAGTTTCTACTCCTATTGGTGCCTCTATTGTTGCTAGGAAAGTTTATAGGAGTTGTCCTATTTGCATTTTTCATAAGTTGTTGCCTTTTGATCTTGTTAAATTAGACATGGTAGACTTTGATGTCATTCTTGGGATGGATTGGTGCATGCCCACTATGCTTCTACTAATTGTAGGACCCGTAGTGTGAAGTTTCAATTTCCTAATGAACTAGTCCTTGAGTGGAAAAGTCAAGATGTGGTGGTCAAGGGTAGATTCATTTCAAGCATTAAAACCAATAAGTTGATTTCTAGGAGGTGTTTGTATCATCTTGTGAGGGTTTAAGATATGGAGTCCGAAGTCCCTAAAATTGAGTCGGTCCCCATTGTTAATGAGTTTCTCGATGTCTTCGAAAATGACATTCATAGTGTCCCTCCCGAAAGTGAGATAGATTTTGGCATAGATCTCCTTCCCTACAATCAACCTATCTCCATTCCCCCTTACTATATAGCCCTAGCAGAGTTGAAGGAATTAAAAGAGCAATTGAAAGATTTGTTGAAAAAGGGATTAATTAGACCTAGCCAATCACCATGGGGTACTCCGGTGTTGTTTGTGAATAACAAGGATGGGTAACTTAGGAGTGTGATATTCCAAAGATGGCATTCCAGAGTAGATATGCGCATTATGAGTTTGTTGTGATGTCTTTTAGGTTGACCAATATGCCGGCCATCTTCATGGACCTAATGAATAGGGTCTTCAAACCTTACCTTGATTCCTTTGTTGTGGTCTTCATTGATGATATTTTGATCTACTCACATAGTAGGGGGGAGCATATAAGTCATTTGAGGGTTATGTTGCAAAGGTTGAGAGAGGAGGGATTGTATGCTAAATATGAATAATGAAAATTTTAGTTGAAGGAGGTTGCATTCTTAGGTCATGTAGTATCGGGGAATGATATAAAATTGAATCCTAAGAAAACTGATGTAATTAGGAATTGTCCTAGACCATTGACCCCGTGTGATATCAGGAGCTTCTTGAGTCTTGTGAGTTACTATAGAAGATTTGTGAATGGGTTCTCCTCCGTTGCTTCCCCAGTGGCAAAATTGACTTAAAAGAAAGTTATGTTTGAGTGGACTAACGAATAAGAGAGGAGCTTCGAAACATTGAAGGACAGGCTTGTTTTCGCTACTATATTGTCACTACCGGATGGGCTTGAGGGTTTTGTTGTCTATTGTGATGCATCTAGCATTGGTTTGGGTTGTCTTCTAATGCAAAATGATAACGTCATAGCTTATTCTTCTAGAAAACAAAACATACAAGAAGGGATTTCCCTACCCACGATATAGAGTTAGCCACCGTTGTGTTTGCATTAAAGATTTGGCTTCATTACTTGTATGAGGTGCATGTTGATGTCTTCACTGATCATAAGATCTTCCAATATTTCTTCACTCAAAAAGATGTCAACTTGAGACAAAGAAGGTGGTTAGAACTTCTCAAAGATTATGACATGAGTATGCATTATCATCCGGGTAAGGCAAATGTGGTGGCGGATGGTTTGAGTCGGGTGTACATGGGTAGCCTAGCTCATGTTGATTGTGGTGGTAGGGAAATGGCTAGGGAGGTGCATAGAATAGCTAGATTGGAAGTTAGGTTGGAAGAGGTTGGTGATGATGGTGTGCTTGTTGTTGATGGGACTAAGTCTTCTTTGGGTGATGATGTGATAGCTAAACAAGATCTTGACTCCTACTTGTTTGAATGGAAGGCCTTGGTGAAAGAGGGCAAAGTAGAGGTTTTCTCCCAAGAGGGAGATGGTGGCCCTATGTACCAAGGTAGGTTGTGTGTGCCTTGTGTTGATTGTTTGAGGGAGAATATTCTTGATGAGGCCTATAATTCTTCTTATTCCATCCACCTCGGTTCTACAAAAATATATAGAGACTTGAGGGAAGTGTTTGGTGGGGTGGTATGAAGTTGGACATTGCCAAGTTCGTTTCCAGTTGCCTTAGTTGTCAACAAGTCAATGCCGAACATCAAAGGCCAGGTGGCCTAACCTAAGACATAGAGATTCCCACTTGGAAGTGGTAGGTGATTAATATGGATCTTGTGGTTGGGTTTCATAAGACTAGTAAAGGCTTTGTTTCCATATGGGTGGTGGCTGATAGGATGACGAAATCATCTCACTTTCTACTAGTTAAGACCACATATGGGGCTGAAGAGTATGCATAGTTGTACATCCATGAGGTAGTGAGGCTGCATGGGTTTCTTTATCCATCATAACAGATCATGGTACACAATTCACTTCTCATTTTTGGAAGTCTTTTGAAATGTGTCTTGGTACCAAAGTTCACCTTAGTACGGTCGTCCATCCTCAAATGGATGGCCAAGCCAAAAGAACAATTCAACCACTTGAGGATATGCTTAGGGATTGTATCTTGGAGCTTAAAGTTAGCTCGGATGATCACCTTCTATTGATTGAGTTTGCCTACAACAATAGCTATCATTTTAGTATCAGTATGGCTCCATTTGAGGCTCTTTATGGGAGACATTGTAGATCACCAGTAGGTTTGTTTGAGGTTGGAGAGGTGGCATTATTAGATCCGAATCTGGTTGTGGAGGGTCTTGAGAAGGTTATGATTATTAGGGAATGGTTGAGGGCAGCCCAAAGTCATCAAAAGTCTTATGCCAACGTAAGAAGGAAAGACCTAGAATTTCAAATAGGTAACTGAGTCTATTTGAAGGTTTTCTCCGATGAAAGGTACGGTCCGTTTTTTAAAAAATGGGAAGTTGAGTCCAAGCTATATTGGTTCCTATGAGGTGATACAGAGTATTGCCAAGGTGGCTTATGAGTTGAAGTTGCCTAGTGAAATGAGTTTGGTTCTCCCGGTGTTCCATGTCTCTATATTGAGGAAATGTGTTTGTGATCCTTATGTCATTGTGCCTCCTGATGTTGTCGGTGTTGTTGAGGATAACATGACTTATGAGGAGGTTTCGGTTCAGATCTTGGGTAGGCAAGTAAAGAGATTGAGGAACAAAGAGGTGGCATCCGTTAAGGTCCTTTGGAGGAACCAACAAGTTGAAAGTGCTACATGGGAGGCCAAAGCGGACATGCAAAGGCGGTATCCTTATCTTTTCCACTCCACTCAAGCCTAGGGTACTAACCTAAGTCCCCTCTGTGATTTTAAGTCTCATATTTCATCCCCTAGTCATTCATATGAATTCATGTTTGAGTTGGTAAATTTATGATGATTTTACACTTATGTTGAGAATTTGAAAGTGGCGCTTTACATGTTATATTGCATTCTTATTGGGGCTGATTTGTTGATGATCACTCTTGTCTTTTACGTCTCTTTTATATTTGGGGATGAATGTTCCCTAGTGGGAGATATTGTAACGACCCCAAAAAGTGGCCGAAAATGAGCCTTGAAATGCCTGAAGTTTTAAATTCCACATATCTCAAAATTCGTGAGTAATATCAAAAATCCGACTTCATATTCTTATTCAGGGTGTCAAAATTAGAAGGACAAGGGTCTAATCCCGATTTTAGAGCAATCCAATCAAAATTTCAATTTTCAAAAATTTTGATTTCTAGAGACAACCCACAACAGCACCACGACGCGCAGCTGTGGAGGACATGTGTTAGTTTGTCCTCTGCGACAGATCCACGTCACGGACCTCTGTATTTTGTTACCAATGATTTTTATCTCGGTCCAAGGCTTTTGGGTCTTGGGTCTAAGTGTTCCCAAACATATTTTAACCTATACTTAGCCTTATTTCACCCTTATATCATTTAAAAACATTCTCAAATATCCTCTCAAACCGTTAGACTCATACTTCAACCTAAATTCAAGTTGCAAAACTCAAGACCAATCTTAAGGATTTCTTCAAGGTTCTTCTTCAAGCTTCAAGTCTCCATCTCCAATCGTCACCATATTCATCTCCAAGCTAAGTATGGGTTTCTTTCATGAGTTACTCCCACCCATGATACCCAAGCCTCCTTTTACTCAAATTGCATATTATGAAATTCACTTCACACTATGTTAAATCTATGTAATGTTGTGACTGTTTTTCTATGTTTTGAGCTATAAATTTTAGATTTATTGTAAGATTTGATGAGGAGTTTTGATGTATATCTCTTGAGGGTGTTGAAGATGTCGATTGATGGTTTTACAATGGATTTTCTTGCATGATTTCATCTCTAAATTGCATTGTTTTGTACTATCATTTCACACCCTTTAAGTGTTTGATAAAATGTCCAGATGTAGTTTCTTGACGAGTGAAAGGTCCAAATTACGAGATACGATATGAATGGCTATATGATAATGAAATGAGCTTATGTATATGATATAATCTATATAAAGTGTTGCTTCAGACCATACCTGATTCGAGGGGACAAGAGCCTGGGTAACCATGTTGGGGGTTTATACTCATCAACATGCAAGGGGTTTATACTTCGTCATCGTGTTAGTAAAGTGTGATTACCATCAACCATGTGTGGGGTTTATATCACACAACCACCAAGGGGTTTATATCGTGAATAACTAGTTTAGTCTCCTCTACACATGATATCCTATTTGAGCATGAGTTACTTAACATATTTTACTGAACCATTAATCATACATGTCGTATTGCATATTATGCCTATTGCTTACTATTATGCATTTTTATTATGAAGCCTATCTATTATTGCATTGTATCCTACATACTTAGTACATTCAAACATACTAATGCATACTCCATGCCTACATGATGTCACCATAAATTACCAGTGTCCAAGTTGATCATCCTCCCCCACAAAGCTAAGTTCGGTGCTATTCAAGCTAGATGGTGAATGCTCCACTTCGGGAATCTAGTATAAGTTTCTTCTATTATGTATTGATACATTCATCTTTATTGCTATTTTGACTATAAGGGTGAGCCTGGTTACTTTCTCTTGGCTTCCGCTTTTATCTATGTATTAGAGCTGCTTGTTAGACATGTTGTGTATCTACGATATGAGTTTAACTCTTATCTTTTTACCAGGACATTGTGCAAGTTTTTCCCTTAACCCCATTTCCGCATTCTTTTATCTTTGATTCTTGATTGATTGCTTCCGTGACCAAGGATGTGTAATGATGCTTTATGAGGCTTGCTTTGGGTCCCTTCGGGTTCCCCTTGAGCCATGTCATGTCTAGGCCCTAGGCTTGGGTGGTGACAGTCTAATCGAATTGTATCCATGAAAATTTCAAGGTGGACCTAAATTTACTTTTATAACATTGATCCAAGATTATTTATGTGGTTTGGGGTCATCATGGGTCTCCATCAACCAGCCAAGTTCAAAGTAATTTCATTGCCTAAGCTTTTCAGACGAACCGATAGAAGGGTCAACTTCAAATGGTCTTATCTACCAGAACAAAAAGAACTGGCAGGACTACAACCAAAAAATTGAATATCTTTGAATTAGCTTTCCAATTCATCCAATTTCACCTAATTCCAAGTTCAAATCCAGAAGTTATGACAATTTTCATAAAGCACGTCCATACAGGAGTTGTGCAGTGTTCCCTCAATTTTGGCTAAGGAGACCACCACGGGAACTTGTATGGTCTGAATAAGATACCATAGTTCGTTGTGATGCCTCTATGATAAAATCCTACAATTTTTGCTAGGGTTTCCACCACGGATACTTTGTATGTACCGTAGTGCTCTTTTACGGGACACCAAGACACTTGTTAAAGCCTGCTTCATTAATGGTTTTTTGTAATTTTAGTTTATTCTAAAGGTCTTTCAGGACCTTGGAACCTATCCTAATCCCCTGAAAATACATATACTCCTTCATTCTTATTCAAATTTATTAATTACATGTAACATTAGAATTTCTCTCTTCTAAGAACTCTTCTCAACTATGACATTGAAGATTCAACTTGGAAATTCAAAGAGGAATTTTTTCTCCAATCAATTTCTTCTTACTTCTTCTGAGTTATCTAAGGTATATGGGATTAATTCATGGTCTCTTTCGACCATGAAGACCCAAAACACATTTTACTCCTTGATTACCGATTTTCAACCTTACATTGAATATGGATCTTGTAAATTATTGTTGATTTAATTCATTGAGATATGGGTTGTAGTTAATTGACGTTTTTAAAGTGATTGAAGCCCTAATATGTTTAGTTCCATTGATATTATAATGGTTTGGAATGGATGTCCCTTTAAATGTTAAATTTAGGCATGGGTTATCTCAAGGGTGTTTTAAATGTGAATTTCTTCATCGCTTTATATGGATTTCATATTATATTATTGATTTAAGAATAAACCTTTCGTGCCAATGCTACTCTCTCACCATTCATGGAATATGCATACATGAACATTGATTTTCATCTGATGGGAGGATGTTATTGGGAAAATTCACGTAGTAGCTTGCATGGGTGAAATGACCCCAAAAACATGCCTTGGAATGCCTAGAATTTTAAATTCCATATATCTCAAAATCCATTAGCTAATTAGAAAATCTTACATCAGATTCTTGTTAAGGGGGTCCAAATTATAGGGAGAAGGGTCTAGCCCCGATTTAAGAGCAAAGATTTAGCAATTACAAAATTTTAAGAACGTGATTTCCAGAGAGGAATTCGTGTCGCTTCCGCGACGCTCCTCTGTACAAAATGGGCACTGTGTTTTTAGTTCGTCCAAACTATTCTAAATGTTGGGCCCAAGTTTTCCAAATGTATTTTTATCTATACTTAACCAAATTTCACCCCTATATCATCCTAAATATTTCCCAATACTCCCTAAACCACTTAGTCATATCTTCACTCGCCAAACTCAAGTCCCAAACTCTTATCCCAAGCTAAGGAACTCCTTCAAGGTTCTTCTTCAAGTCTCAATCTCCAATCTTCTTCAAGTTCATCTCTAAGTTAAGGTATGTGGGTTTCTTTCATAGGTTCCTTTCGCCCATGATACCCAAGCCTCCTTTTACTCAAATTGTGTGATTTAAAATTGATTTACAAATAAGTCTTGCTTAATATGAAATTCACTACACACTATGTTAAAGCTATGAAAAGTTATGACTGTTTTAAGACTTATTATGAAATTCACTACACACTGTGTTAAAGCTGTGAAAAGTTATAACTGTTTTTGTATGTTTTGAGCTATAATTTTTTATCTATTGTAAGATTTGATGAGGGGTTTTGATGTATATGTCTTGAAGGTGTTGCAAGGTGTTAATTGATGGTTTTACAATGGATTTTCTTGCATGATTTCGTCTCTAAATTGCATGGTTTTACAATACCATTTAACACCCTTTAAGTGCTTGATAAAATATCCAGATGTGAATTCTTGAGAAGTTGAAGGTCCTAAGCATGTGATATGATATGAGTGACTATATGATGATGAAATGAGCTTATGTATATAATATATTCTATATAAAGTATTGCATTAGACCATGCCCGATCTAGGTGGCCTAGTGGAGTGGTCAACATCTCAACCACTAGGGTGATGGATGCTTTCATCACTAACCTTAATGAGGACTTTGTACTTCCCACGCTAGGGTGATGGGTGCTATCATCACTAACCTTGATAAGGGGTTTGTAACTCACAACACTAGGATGATGGGTGCTATCATCATTAACATTGATGAGGGGTTTGTACCTCAAAACACTAGGATGATGGGTGCTATCATTACTAAACTATCAAGGGGTTTGTACTTTGAAAATCTAGCTCAGTCTCTTCGATACATATCATATCCTATATGAAATATGAGTAATTGAGCATGTTTTACTTATGTATTGATCATACATGCCATATTGTTATATTATACCTATTGTCTATTAATGTTCATTTTGATTATGATGCTTAATTATTGTTCATGTTACATCCTATATACTTAGTACTTTCAAACGTACTAATACATACTCTATGCCTACATGATCTCACCATGTAGGAACCGGTGTCCAAGTTGATCATCCTCCTCCGCCACGTGGCGAGTCAATGCTATTCAAGTTAGTTGGTTAGACCTCCACTCCGAGGACCTTAGTATATGATTCTCTTATTATGTATTCAGTCATTCCTCTTTATTGTTTATTTTGACTATGAGGGTGAGCCTGATTACCTTGTCTTGGCCACTGATCTTATCTATGTATTACAGGTATTGTTAGACATGTTATGTATTTATGATATGAGTTTAACTCTTGTCACTTCATTATGATGTTGAGCAAATTTTTCTCTTAGCCCAGGTTTCCCTCTTCCTTTATCTTTGATGCTTGATTTATTACTTCCGCGACCAAGGATGTCTAATGATGCTTTATGAGGCTTGGTTAGGGTCCTTTCATGTTTCCCTTATCTCATGTCACATCCGGGGCCGAGCCTTAGATTGTGACAAATATGCTATCAGAGGACTAGGTTGATAGATACTCGGAGTCCAACACATCGCATCAATTAGAGTCCTATTCATGGTTGTGAAGTGTGCCATGACTATGAATAGGAGGCTATGAGACATTTTTGAAAATGCTTCCTTTCTTCATGTTCTAAGTCGTGCTATAGAGTTGTGGTAAGTTCCCCCCCCCCCCAAT
>JAABOM020096681.1:0-27361 GCA_011800125.2 Solanum clarkiae
TGAGTGAAATCCTTAAAATCTGGATAAGTTTTTGGACTTGAATTTAGGGTGAAATATTTGTCTAAGTGTTTGAATAAGTGTTGGAGAATGTCTTGTGTGATATGAGGGTGAAATATGACTAATTATAGGTACTTTCACGCATGGGAATACTTAGTCTATACTCAAACTCTTGGACCAGATTTAAAAAAAAAAAACTGGACAGAAAATATACAAGTCCGCATTACGCTAAGGGTGCAGACTGCCCACTCGAAATTGCATTTTACGATTTTCAAATTTTGCTACAGTTGTTCTTAAATCGGGGTTAGACTCATATCCCACTCAATTTGACCCCTTGATTAAGAATATGAAGTTGAATTTTTGATATCACGCATGGATTTTGAGATATATAGAAATTACAATTTCAAAAACTTTCGAGGCACATTTTCATGCACCTTTTGTGGTCGTTTTAGTAAAATCCCTCACGTTTGAGGCCAGAATAGGAGCATGAGGGACTTAAGCCCCTTGGTTGATTTGGTTGGTGATGGCATGGGCCAACATAGTGATAGCATCTCGGAACATATCTTTGGCTACCCCTCCATCTTGAGGAGTGGGAGGGGCTAGTTGCTCCTTGGGTGTATGAGCTCACCTTCCTCTTGCACTCAGCATGATCTAGAAGGGAAAAGAACATTTATTAGAGGAAAAGTGTTACCTTAATTTCTATAGCATGACATAGATCATGATGAAGGAAAGTATTTCCAAAAATGCCTCATAAGCTTTTACTCATAGTTGTGGTGCACTTCACAACCATGAACAAGACTCTATTCGACACATATGTCGGATTTCGAGGATCATTAACAACCAAGTGCTTGAATACCAAGTATTTTCATGACCTAAGCCTAATGCCTAGACGTGAAACAGCGAATGGGAACTCGGAGGGATCCAAACAAGCCTTTTAGCATATCGATCACACATCTTTGACCGCAGAAGTAAAGTAAACAAAAATAAGAGACACATAAAATGGGATATGAGACTAAGGAAATTTAAATATAAGCAAAGCGTAAGAGTCAAGCTCATAGCATAATAATATTATAATATTTAACATACACCTCTAACTTAGAATGAAGCGGGGGCCAAGACACTTTCCAGGCTCACCGTCATAATGCAAAATGTTAAATATAAAGAAGTCTTATTCAAAGCAAGAGAAAGTAGATAGCTTCCTTGAACTTGAGGACTTACTAATCTTATCTTCGAAGAATCTTACTAGCCACGTAGAGGATGATCAAGAGGAACTCCGGTCCTTACATAGTGATATCATGTAAGCATAAAGTATGCAGTAGAATTTTTTAAAATACTAAGTATGTAAGATACAATCCAACAAGACATAAGCTAATATAGTCAAAATGCATAGTAATATGCAGTAGATAAATGAGAGTTCAATATGGCATGCATGGTTAATGCTTGAAGTAAACATTCTTGTAAATCATTCAACTTTCATAGATCATGATACATGTGTGGGAGGAGCCCATAACCGACATAGACCATGTAGCTACAACTTGGAATCCAAGGCATGACACACCCTTGGTGAGGAGGAATGGGCATGACACCTACCGACTAGGTGTGGTCTACTTGCCAAGGCAAACCAAACATGATCACATGATAACATGACTAGATGGATCTACTAGTATACCAAGGGTATATTATATAATCCTAAGGTGACATATAGTTTAGAGACAAAAGACTTTATATAAGGACCCCTTGGGTCGAGCCTCTATCTTAAACCTCAATCGGTGCTAAATCGACTCCCACGGAATACTTGAAAATAATCATAAGTTGTATAACTTGTATGAAACATGGAAAATGACATGACTAGGTTTTGAAATATGCTTGAGCTCTAGTTGTGAGCTTAACTTGAAAATGAGAGTAAACAATCATACACGAACCTTTGCTTTAACATGAATAGCTCACAAGAGCTGAAAATCTTGAAATAGGGCTTAACTTGTAACTTGTAAAATCATAGACATTTTCATGAATTTAATACATGCTTGAAAGCCCATAGTCATCATGAAGTCACTTGCCTTGGAAAACATGTAAATAACTTGAGAATTCTTGACTTGACATTTTATCGAACACTTGGTGGGTACATAAGAGTACAAGTTCAAATCATGCAAAGTGCAAGGGTATAGGTCATGAAAGTGTGAGATTAATGCATCTTAATGTCATGTATATCAGCCCACCAATATCATGGTAAAATCGTATCATGGGTAACATGTAAATCATATCAGAACTTCATAATATCTCATAGATTCCATAGTTTGAATCATGTAGAGTCTCAATAGACAAAGATTAATTCATAGTATTAACTTAAAATAGATATTCATGCATAATCAACATTATTTGACAAAACCCCAGTTTATTTCATGCTCAAATTTTATAATAAGAGATACCCATAAGTAATACAATTTGAAAGCACCCAATGGATGAAACCCACATACCTTAAATATGGATTTTCTTGATGTAGACTTGAAGGAGACTTAAAGTTTAAATGGAGTTGTTGAGATCCAGAATTAAGCTTGAGACACTTGATTTTGGGTGAAATATTTGGTTAAATCTTAGAGAGCATATTGAGAGGGTTTTGAGTGATATAGAATTGAAAAATGGCTAAGTCTGGGTGATTTTACGCTTAAATGGACATGGAGCTATGACCCCAAAGCCCTTGGGCCTAATGAGGAAAATAGGGGAAAACTACACTAGTCCATGCCATTTGCACGATGCAGACCCATCACGAAGGGCCTTCCACCACTGATCCGCGACCCTCGCGTGTCCCGGCCAAGGCACAGATGGCTATTAAAAATCAAATTTTTGTGAAAATTATTTTTCGCTACGGGTCCTCTAAAATCTGGGTTATACCATTTCTTACTTAATTTTGCCCCCTGATCAAGAATATGAAGTTAGAATTTTAATATCACACATGGATTTTAAGATATATGAAAATTACGATTATGGCCATTTTTGATGCACAGTTTTGGGGGGTTTCACTCTTTCCACTCCCCCTTATCGCATGGACCAGTAGATTTGAAGGATCAATAAAGAGATTTGTTGGAGAAGGGTTTCATAAGGCCTAACAAGTCACCTTGGGGTGCAACAGTGTTCTTTGTAAAGAAAAATGATTGTTCCCTTAGAATGTACATTAGTTACCGACAACACAATAGAGATACTATAAAGAACAAGTACCCTCTACCAAGGATAGATGCCTTTTCTAATCAACTACAAGTGACTAGTCACTTTTCTAATATTGATCTTTGGCCTGGATACCACCAAGTGAGAGTGAGGAAGTGTAATATTCCTAAGACGGCTTTTCGAACTACGTATGGGCACTTCGAATTTGTGGTGATGTCTTGTGGCTTGACTAATGCATCAGCTATATTTATGGACCTTATGAATAAGGTCTTTAAACCCAACCTTGATATGTTTATGGTGGTCTTTATTGATGACATTTGATTTATTCCCGGAGTGAAGAGGAACATGTGAATCATTTGAGGATGGTGTTGTAAATTTTGAGGAATGAGAGGTTGTTTGCTAAATATAAAAAGTGTGTTTTTTTATAGAGTTTGCATTTCTAAGGCATGTGGTGTTGGGTGATGGAATTAAAGTGGATTGTAAGAAGACTGAATTGATAAGGAATTGTCCTAGGCCTTTGACTGCGACGGATATTAGGGGTTTCTTGGGTTTAGTGGGTTACTATTGGAGGTTTATGAATGGTTTCTCTTCTATTGCTTCTCCTATGACTAAGTTGACTCGAAAGAAGGAAAACTTTGTTTACACCGATGAATGTGAAAAGTGTTTTCAAGCATCGAAGAACAAGCTCATCTCCGCCCTTATTTTGTCCTTAGTGGAAGTGTTAGAAGGGTCTGTGGTTTATTGTGATGCCTCAACAATCGGTTTGGGGTGTGTATTGATGAAAAATGGCAAGGTTATTGCATATGCCTCTAGGCAACTTGAGGTGCATAAGTGAAATTATCCCACCAATGATCATTAATTGGCCGCCATGGTGTTTGCTTTGAAAATTTTGCATCATTATTTGTATGGGGTTCATGTAGATATTTTTTTTCCATTTTTACACCTAAAAATTCCCATTTTTAAAATTTTGCATCATTATTTGTTTGCTTTGGGTTTATTATAATGGCCTTTGGGTTGACTAATGCACCGACTATATTTATGGATCTCATGAGTAGGGTCTTTAAACCCTACCTAGATATGTATGTGGTGGTCTTTATTGATGATACTTTGATTTATTCCCATAGTGAATAAGAGCATGTCAAGCTCTTGAGGGTGGTGTTGCAAATCTTGAGGAACGAGAAGTTGTATGCTAAATATGAAAAATGTGAATTTTGGTTGAAAGAGGTTGCATTTTGGGGCATGTGGTGTCGGGTGATGACATTAAGGTGGATTCTAAGAAAATGGAGGTGATAAGGAATTGGCCTAGACCCCTTGACTCTGTCGGATATTAGGAGTTTCTTAGGTTTGGTGGGTTATTACTTTGTAAATGGTTTTTGTTCTATTGCTTCCCCTATGACTATGTTGACCCAAAATAAGGAAAAGTTTGTTTGGACCTATGAATTTGAAAAGAGTTTTCAAACCTTGAAAGATAAACTTTTCTCCGCTCCTATTTTAGCCTTACCAGAAGGGTTAGAGGGGTTTCTGGTTCATTGTGATGCTTTAATGATCGATTTGGGGTGTGTGTTGATGGAAAATGGCAAGATTATAGCTTATGCCTCTAGACAACTTAAGGTGCATGAGAAAAATTGTCCCACCCATGATCTTCAATTAGCGGCAGTGGTGTTTGCCTTGAAAAATTTGGCGTCATTATTTGTATGGGGTCATGCAGATGTGTTTGCCGATCATAAGAGTTTCTAATATGTGTTAAACCAAAATGGATCTTACCTTGAGACAAAGAAGATCACTAGAGATTTTTAGAGATTATGACATGAGTGTGCACTATCATCCTAGCAAGGCTAATGTTGTAGCCGATGCTCTAAGTAGGGTGAACATTGTTAGCCCAGTTCATATTGATGTTGGTGACAAAGAGGTTGCTAGAGAGGTTCATCAGTTGGCTAGGTTAGGGGTTAGGTTAAGTGACGTTGAAAATGGTAGTGTGGTGGTTGTTTATTGTTCTAAATCTTCTTTGATTGAGAAGGTGAAGTCAAAACAAGACCTTGATCTCGCACCGACTATGTTTATGCGTTTCATGAATAGAGTCTTAAAACCCTACCTTGGCATGTTTGTGATGACCTCTAGCGGTGGAGCATTGAATTATGTAGAGCTTTTTAACCATTTGGGGTAGTATTGCAATTCTTGAGGGATGAGATGTTCTTTTCTAAAAATGATAGGTGTGATTCGAGGGTAACAAGAAGGTGGTTAGAACTCCTTCAAGACTATGATATGAGTGTGCATTGTCTTCCCCGATAAGGATAATATTGTGGCTAGTGCTCCAGTAGGAGTGCCTATGGGTAGCCTAGCATACGGTGATGGTAATGATAAAGAGGTGGCTAGGGAGGTCCACCGGGTGGCTAGATTGGGAGTTAGCTTGGAAGGGGTTGGAAAGGGTGGTGTTGTTGTTGGTGGTGGTTCTAAGTCTTCAATGGTTGGTGCGGTAAAAAGCAAAGCAAGATCTTGATTCCTCCTTGTTAGAATTGAAGGCCTTGGTGGAAGAAGGCAAGGTGGAGGTTTCCTCCGAAGGTAGAGATGGTGCCCTTAGGTACCATGGTGTGTTGTATGTGCCTTGTGTTGATGGCTTGAGAGAAAGGATCCTCAATGAGGCCAATAATCCTTCTTATTCTATTCACCCCGGTTCTACTAAATGCATAGAAATTTTAGGGATGTATCTTGGTGAGGAGGCATAAAGAGGGACATTGCAAAATTGTTTTCGGTCGTTGTGGTTATCAACAAATAAAAGCTAAAAGAACTATCCAAATGCTTGAAGACATGGTTAGGATTTGGGTATTGGAGCTCAAGGGTAGTTAGGATGATCATCTTCCATTGACTGAGTTTGTGCGTAACAATAGATATCATTCTAGCATTGGTATGGCTCCTTTTGGAGGCTCTTTATGGTAGACATCGTAGATCACCAGTTGGGTAGTTTGAAGTTGGAGAGGTGGCTATGCTGGGACCAGATCTGGTTATGGAGGCTCTTGAGAAGGTTAGGATGAGTAGGGAAGGATTGAAGATGACCCAAAGTCATCAAAAGTCCTATGTCGATGAGAGGAGGAAGGATCTTGAAATTGAAGTTGGTGATTAGGGCTATTTGAAGGTTCACCTCATAAAAAGTGTGGTTAACCCTGGTAAAGAGGGAATTGAGTTCATGGTTGTGAGTCTTCATAAGGGTTCGAGGAAGATTAGTGAGGTTGCTACAAATGGGAAGATCCTTGGGACAAGGATATGGTTCGTCCGGTTCTTCATGGTTCTAGAACTGAGGAGGTGTGTTAATAATTCGAGTGTTACAAGACTCTTGACGTGATGGACATTGTGGAGTATGGGTAGACTTATGAGGAGGCACGGTGGAGAAGTTGGGTGGATATGAGTAAGCGTTGATTGATAAGGATGTAGTGTTCGTCAAGGCCCTTCAGAAGAGTCGTCAAGACGATAGTTTCTCTCAGGGAGTCGGAGCGGGTATCCGTACCTTTTTCATTCTATTCAAACTAATGATATCATGTCAAACTCCTTTTTGTGATTTTATGTCTCATGTTTTATCCCCTAAGTCATTTGCATGTATTCATGTCTACATTGAAAAGGTTCAAGGTGATTTTACACTTATGTTGAGATTTTGAAAATGGTGTTTTAAAGTGTATTGTTGCATTCTTATTGGGGCTGATCTCTTTACGATTACTTATCTCTTTGTATGTTTGTTTGACATTCGGGGATGAATGTTCCCAAGGAGGAGATATTGAAACAACCCCAAAAGTGCCTGAAAATGTGCCTCAGAAATGCCTAGAATAATAATTTTCATATATCTCAAAATCCATGCGCTATTTCAAAATCTAACTTCTTATTCTTGTTCAGGGGATCAAATTGAATGTGAAATGGGTCTAACCCAATTTTAGAGCGAACAATTCACAAGTTTAGTTTTCCAAGATTGCAAAAAATAGTGGGCATTTGCGCCCCTGGCGCGACGCACAAAGGGGGCGCCCTTGTGTAAAAGTTGCACAGTTTCTCCTTGTTCAGTCCAAGGTTTTTGGGTCTTGGTCCTAAGTCTTACGACACGTGTAAAATACCTATACTTAGCCTCATTTGACCATCATGTCATCCAAGAGATTCCCAAATACTCTCTCAAACACTTAGACACTATTTCATCTCCAAATTTCAAGTCTCAAAGCTCATCCGGATTCTAAGGTTCTCATTCAAGTTTCAAGTCTCCATCTCCAATCTTCTTCAAGCATTCTCCAAGAGCTAAGGTATATGGGTTTCTTTCATGGGTTTCTTTCACCCATGATGCCCAAGAATCCTCTTACTCTAAATTGCATAATTAAAAGTTGATTTACTCATGGGTCTTATTTCTAATGAAATTCACTGCACACTATGTTAAGGTTTATGAAGTTGTGACTGTTTTACTATGTTTAGGCTATGAATCTAAGATATATTGTAAGATTTGATGATGGGTTTTGATGTATATTGCTTGAGGGTGTTACACAGTGTCTATTGATGGTTTTACATTGTATTTTCCAGTATGATAACACTCTTGAATTGCATGGTTTTAAAAACTAGCACTACACACCAGCCAAGTGTTTGATAAAATGTCTGGTTATGATTTTTTGAGGAATTAAAAGTCCAATGCATGTATTATAAGATGAATGACTTTATGATGATGAAATGAATGTTTTTATATGATGATGAAAGGAATGTATCTCATGAAGGAGTTTGTACCTTATGTGCCTCTCCGAGGAGGTGGCAGGCCTTGAATTGAACTATAATGGTCACTTCTTACACTCGTATTATGTTCTATATAAGCATTGTTTTACTTCAAGTATTATTTATACATGCCATATTGCTATATGTCTATTCATTGTTTATGATATGCATTTTTAATCATGGTACTTATCACTTGTTGCATTGCATCCTACATACTTACTACATTTAAATATACTAACGCATACTCTATGCCTACATGATATCACCTTGTAGGAATCGGACCTCCTAATGATTCTTCTAGTGGCTAGACGGATTGTTCAAGTTAGCTTATGGTGAGTCCTCAAGTCCGGGGGCAATATCTATCTTCTCTCAAGCTTATGTTCAGATTATGTCTAGTATGTTTGGATTACCTATTGCCATTATTATGAGGGTGAGCTCGATTGCTGGTCTTGGCCCCTGCTAAGTATCTAAGGTTTATAGGTGTTATTGGACACGATATGTATTATGCTGTGATCTTTGACTCTCACTTGACTCTTGTTGTTATGATATGTATGATGTTCCTTAGCTTCGGTTATTCCTATTTCTACTTCTATGTTGCTATTTTATTACTTTTGCAACCAATGATGTATAATGATACATTAAGAGGCTTGCTTGGGTTCCCTTCGGGTTTCCCTTATGCCATATCACATCTAGGCCCTAAGCTTGGGTCGTGACAAAATGACAAAGTCAGCTCACTTCCTATCGGATAGAGACCACTTATGGCGCCGAAGATTGTGCCAAATTGTATATTCATGAGTTAGATTACATGGGGTTCCCTTGCCTATCATTTTGGATCGTGGTGCTAAATTCACTTCTCATTTTTGGAGATCCTTTCAAAGAGGTCTTGGTACCAAGGATAATCTTAGCACTGATTTTCATCCTCAATCAGATGAACAAGCCGAAAGGACTATCAAACCTCCTGAGGATATTCTTAGGGCTTGTGTTTTGGAGTTTAAGGGTAGTTGGGATGAGCACCTTCCACTTATTGAGTTTCTTATAACAATAGCTACCACTAAAGCATTGGTATGGCTCCTTTTGAAACTTTATATAGAAGGCATTGTAGATCCCTTATTGGTTGGTTTGATATAGGGGAGATGGCTTTATGAGGTCCAAATTTGATTATGGAAGCCTTGGAAAAAGTAAGGTTAATAAGGGAAAGATTGAAGACGACTCAAAGTACACAAAAGTCATATTCTGATATAAGGATGAGAGATCTTGAGTTTAAGGTTAGTGATTAGTTTTACTTGAAAGTCTCACTTATGAAGGGTGTGGTCCGATGTGGCAAGAAAGGTAAATTAAGCCCGAGGTTTGTAGGGCCTCATAGAATTTTGAGAAGAGTTGGTAAGGTTGCATATGGATAAGAATTGCCTATGGAAATGAATATGGACCATCCGGTCTTCCATGTATCCATATTGAGAAAGTGTGTAGGTGACCCAAGAATTGTAGTGCCCTTGGATGTTATGGGTGTTGTAGAAGATAATTTGACCTATGAGGAGGTCCTGGTTGAAATACTAGATAGGCAAATAGAAATATTGAGGAACAATGATATAGCATATGTCAAGGTCCTTTGGAGGAACCAACAAGTAGAAAGTGCCACATGAAAGCCTAGGCGGACATGAAGAAGCAATAACCATACCTCTTCCGCTTTACTCAAGCCGAAGGTAATGATTTAAGTCCCCTATATGATTTTAGGTCTTAAGTTTCGGCCCTCATGTCATATTGCATGCATTCATGTTTATAGTAACAAGTTTATGTTGATTTTTCACATTCATGTTGAGATTTTTGAAGATGATGTTAAGTGAATTTTTTGCATCCATGTCTGGCCGAAATGTTCATGATTTCTTTTCTTATGAATGTTTCTTTGACATTCGGGGACGAATGTTCCCAAGTAGTGGATATTGATACACCCCAAAATGTGCTTCGAAATGCCCATCATTGTAATTTCCATATATCTCAAAATCCATACGTGATATCAAAATTCCGACTTCATATTCTTAATCAGGGGGCAAAATTGAGTGGGAAATGGTATAACCCTGATTTTAGAAGACCCATAGTGAAAAATAATTTTCATAAAATTTTGATTTCCAGAGAGAATCCACGCCCTGGCCACGATGCTGCAAGGGGGAGCTGTGTTAAATTGTTCCTTCGCGTTTGGTCCGCGTCGCGGACTGGACACGGACTAGTGTTTATTTTTCCTTGTTTTCCTATTTCAGCCAAAGGGCATTAGGGTCATATCCCCATGCCCATTTACACGTGAAATCTCTCATTCATAGCCATTTTCGAACTCTATATCACTCAGAACCCTCTCCAAAACCTCTCCAACACTCTTTCAAAATTCTCATCCAAATTCAAGGTTTTCAAGCTAAATTTGGATCTTAAGAACTCAATCCAAGCTTCAAGTCTCCTTCAAAGTACACATCAAGAAATTCCAAGTTTAGGTTTGTGGGTTTGATCAATTGGGTCCTCTCACCCATGAAGTCCAATCTTCCTATTTTACGAAACTGTTTGATTTCAAGTTGTATTACTTATGGGTATCTCTTATTGTGAATTATGAACTAGATTATGTTGGAGTTTTACCAAGTATTGATTGATTATGAATGAATATCTATTTTAAAGTTTACTCCATGAGTTGATCTAATTCTATTGAGATTATGCATGATTTCTCATGACCCAAGCCCAGGGCCTAGACGTGACATGACGAATAGAGAACCCGAAGGAACCCCAAACAAGACCTTTAGCATATCAATCGCACATCTTTGGTTGTGGAAGCAAAATAACAACAAATATAGATATAAATAAGGAAAAATAGGATTAAGGAAAGTCTTGGATAATCATAAAACATCAAAAGTCAAACTCAAGCATAAATTCATCAATTGTACCAATAACACCTCTAAACATAGATTGGAACGGGAGCCAAGAATTTTCCGGGCTCACCCTCATAGTATCAAGAGGTCAATATACAAAACTAACAAAAGGTAAGAGTAACATAGATGGCGTCCTCGGACTTGACGACTCACCAAATCTTATCTTTAATGCAGCGAACTAGCCACGTGGAGGAAGATCGAGAGGTGCTCCAGTTCCTACATGGTAACATCATGTAGGCATAGAGTATGCGTTAGTATGTTCGAATGTTCTAAGTATATAGGATATAATGCAACAAGACATAGCCAACAAAGTCAAAATGCATAATCATAGCAATGGTTAAGTATAATAGAAATATGGCATGCATGAGCAATGCTTGAAGTATAACATGCTAATCATATGCATGTATAGAACATAATACATGTGTAGGAAGGGACCATAAGCATAGACCAAGCAAGCTATTACTTGGAATCAAAGGCATATCACCCCTTGGAAGGTGATTGAGGTATCTACCCCTCAATGCGGTAGTACAGGCATGTCGCCCCCGACAAGGTGGTCAAGGTATCTATCCCTCAACAAGGTAGTACGGGTATGTCACCCCCTGACAAGGTGGTTGAGGCATGTCACCCCTGCAACAAGGTGATTGGGCATGTCACCCCCCAGCAAGGTATGGTCAACTTGCAACACTATAGATACTTTTCATAAATTCAATACATACATACAATTCCTTAATCATCATAAAGTCACTTGACTTGTAAACCATGTAATAGACCATCAATAACTTGAGAATCCTTGTCAAGATATTTTATCAAATACTTGGTGGGTGTGCATTGCTAGCTAAAAATCATATAATTCAAGAGTGAAATAATATGAGAAATCTTAATGTAAATCAATCCATCAACACATAATAAAACCCTTATGTAAGGTAGCTTGAAATCCCTCATCAAATCACATAATAGATCATAGTTTCATAGTGCAAAACATGCATAGTCACAATAGATAAACCATTTCATAGTATAATATTGAAATAGGTAGACATATGTTTCCAGTAAATAATTCATAAAACCCCACATAATTTATAACCATAATTCATAATAAGCAATACAACTTGTTATTTCATAAAAAGGAATGTTGGGCACCATGGGTGGAAGGACCCAATTGTTGAAACCCCATATACCTTGAGCTTAGGGATTCCTTAATGTAGTCTTGAAGGAGACTTGAAGCTTAGATTGAGTTATTGAGATTCGGAATTAAGATTGAGACACTTGAATTTGGATGAAATGTCTAAATTAAGTCTTGGAGTGGTTTTGAAAGATTTTTTGAGTGATGTAGAGTTAAAAAATGGCTAAGTATAGGTGTTTTTGTGCATAATTAGGAATGGGGAAAGGAACCCAATGCCTTAGGGCCGAAATGAGAAATTAAGGAAGTGTGAACGCACCTTCACGACAGGTCCGCATCGAGGAGGCTTAGTAGATGCCCACTGAAAATTGAAATTTTAGCGAAAATCGTTATTTGCTACGGGTCTTTTAAAATTTGGGTTATACTCATTTCACACTCAATTTTGCTCCCTAATTAAGAATATGAAGTTGGATTTTCCATAGCACACACAGATTTTGACATACATGGAAATTACAATTATGGAAATTTTTTAGGCACATTTTTGAGGCATTTCAAAATCTTCCCCTTGGGAACATTCATTCCTGAATGTCAAAATCACCTTAAATTTGTCAAATAAACGTGAATGCATGAAAATGACATAAGCGCTGAAACTTAAGACTTGAAATGATATAGGGGGACTTAAATTAGTACCTTAGGCTTGAGTAGAGTGGAAAAGATATGGATATAGCTTTGTTATGTCCGCCTCGGTAATTACCATGTGGCACTTTCAACTTGTTTTTTTTCCTATGAACCTTGAGGGAAGCTACATCTTTGTTTCTCAACCTCTTCACATGCCTATCAAGTATCTCAGCCAGGACCTCTTCATAGGTCACATTATCTTCTACAACACCCACAACATCTAAAGGTACAATAGCACTTGGGTCACCCACACATTTTCTCAAAATGAGCACATGGAAGACCGGATGGACCATATTCATTTCTATAGGCAACTCCAACTCATAGGCCACCTTATCAATCCTCCTCAACACTTTATAAGGACCCACAAACTTTGGGCTCAATTTACCCTTCTGGCATAATCAAACTATACCCTTCATGGGTGAGACTTTCAACTAAACCCAATCACCAAACTAAAATTCAAGATCTATCCTCCTCATATCTGAATATGACTTTGGTCCACTTTGGACTGTTTTTAATATCTCTCTTATCAACCTTACCTTCTACAACTCCTCAATGACCAAATCCTGACCTAGCAAAGCTATCTCCCCCACTTTAGACCATCCAACCGGGGATCTACACAATCTACCATAGAGATCTTCAAAAGGAGCCATACCAATGCTTGAATGATAACTATTGCTGTAAGCAAACAATAAGTGGAAGATGTTTATCCCAACTACCCTTAAACTCCAAAACACAAGCTCTAAGCATATCCTCAATAGTTTGGATAGTCCTCTCGGCTTGACTATCCATTTGAGGATGCAAAGTCATGCTAAGCTTAACCTTGATACCAAGACATCTTTGGAAGGACCTCCAAAAGTGAGAAGTGAATTGAGCATCACGATCCGAAATGATAGACAAGGGCATCCCATGCAATCTAACCAACTCATTAATATACTCTTTAGCATAATCTTCGACACCATAAGTAGTTTTAACCAATAGGAAATGACCTGATTTTGTCAATCTATCAACGACTACCCAAATAGAGTCATAATATTTCCTAGTCTTAGGCAGTCCAACCACAAAATCCATGTTGATCTCTTCCCACTTCCAAGTAGGAATCACTATATGTTGTATGACTTTCACTTGTTTGCAATAAAGATATCCGTATATGAACTTGGCAATATATTTCTTCATACCACCCCACTAATACACCTCTCTCAAATCTTTATACATCATTGTAGAACTGGGGTGAATAAAATATGATGAATTATGAGCCTCATATAAAATCAACTTCCTCAAGTCATCAACATTAGGTACACACAATCTACCTGGGTACCTAAGGTCACCATCTGCCACTTTGGAGAAAACCTCCTCCTTACCATCTTTCACCAAGGCCTTCAATTCTAGTAAGGCGGTGTCAAAATCTTATTTAGCCTTCACACTTTGATCAATGAAGATGTAGAACCATCAACAACTATTACACCACCATTTTCACCTTTTTCCAACCTAACCCCCAATCTAGCCAACCGATGAACCTCTCTAGCCACCTCTTTGCCACCATCATCAACATGTTCTAGACTACCCACAGACACCCTACTCAGAGTATCGGCCACAACATTAGCTTTACCGGGTGATAATGTACACTCATATCATAATCTTTAAGGAGTTCTAACCACCTTCTTTGTCTCAAGTTAAGATCTTTTTGGGTGAACACATATTGAAGACTCTTATGATCGATAAATACATCAACATGAACCCCATACTAGTGATGCCAAATTTTATCAACATGAACCCCATACTAGTGATGCCAAATTTTCAAGGCAAATATGATGGTCGCCAATTCAAGATCATGGGTGGGGTAATTCTTTTCATGTACCTTAAGTTGTCTGGAGGCATATGTTATCACCTTACCATTTTGCATCAAAACATACCCCAAACCAATTTTCAGGTATCACAATATACAACAAATCCTTTTAACTCTTCCGGTAGAGACAACATAGGAGCGGAGACAAACTTATCTTTCATATATTTTGAAACTCTTCTCACACTCATTGATCCACACAAATTTTGCTTTCTTTTAGGTCAACTTAGTCATAGGAGAAGCAATAGAAGAGAACCCATTTACAAACCTCCGGTAATAACCTGCCAATCCCAAGAAACTTCTAATTTTCAAAGGATTCAAAGGTCTAGGACAATTTCTAGTCACCTCCGTCTTCTTAGGATCCACCTTAATGCCATCACCCGATACCACATGCCCTAGGAAAGCAACCTCTTTCAACAAACACTCACGTTTTTCATATTTAGCATACATCATCACCTCCCTTAGGATTTGCAACACCACCCTCAAATGATCCACATGCCCCTCTTTACTATGGGAATAAATCATGATAACATCAATAAAAATTACCACAAACAAGTCAATGTAGGGTTTAAAGACCCTATTCATAAGATCTAAAATATACTCGGTGCATTAGTCAACACGAAGGACATAACCACAAACTCAAAGTGCCCATACCTAGTTTGAAAATCCATCTTGGGAACTTCACACTCCCTCACTTTCATTTGGTGATACCCAGACCGAAGATTAATCATAGAAAAGTGACTAACCCTTGATGTTCATCAAAAAGGTCATCAATCCTTGGTAGAGGAAACTTATTCTTTATGGTGACTCTATTAAGTTGTCGATAATCAATGCACATTCTAAGAGCACCATCCTTCTTCTTCACAAGTAACACCGGTGCACCCCAAGGTGACATACTAGGCGTTATGAAACCTTTCTCCAACAAATTCCTCAATTTCTCTTTCAACTTCTTCAACTTCATTGAGGCCATATTGTAAGGGGAAATGAAAATGGGTTGAGTATCGTGAAGGAGGTCTATACCAAAATCTATTTTCCTTTTGGGAGGAATACCGGAAAGCTCATCGATAAAGACATCAAAGAAGTCATTAACTACTAGAACCGACTCTATAGGAAGGACTTTGGGCTCAACATACCTAACCCTCACAAGATGATAGTGGCACCCCTTAGAAATCAACTTTTGGGCTTTAAGACATGAAATGAATCTACCCTTGACCATCACATCATGAATTTCCCACTCAAGGACGGGTTCATTAGGGAATCAGAATTTGATCATACCGGTTCTATAATCAATAGAAGTATAATATACATGCAACCAATCCATCTCAAGAATGACATCAAAATCCATGATAGCTAATTCAACAAAATCACAAGGAAAGATTTTATGCAAAATGAACACGGGACAATTTCTATAGACTCTTCTAGCAACAATGGATGTACAAACTGGAGTAGACACTTTATAAGGTACACAGAACAATTCGGGACAAACATGGAGCTTTTTGGCAACAAAAGGAGTAATAAAAAAAGAGGGGCACCTCGATCTATCAAAGCATAAACATCAAAATCAAAAGTCTTTAACATATCAGTGGCGAAATTTAGCACCTTATCCACCCCTTGTCTCCCTTCAAGAGCATAAAATCTATTTTGCCTTGGAGCACCCCCTTGTTGGCCTCCTCTTCCATTTGGACCCGCATATGCACCTTGGCCTTGGGGACGACTATCTCTACCTTTATTTTGAGCATAGGGGCAACCAATTACCTTATGACCCACTTTCCCACAACCATATCAAGCATTAATGTTCTTCAAACATGGGTCATTATGGCCACTGCCACACCATTGGAACATAGGGTTAGGCACCACACCACCACCACCTTGGACCCTTGGGTTGTCATTAGTAAACCTTCTTTTTGGAGCATTAGATGACCTTTGTCCATGGAACTTATAGCCCTAAGGAAAGCGGCCACACTTAAAACCTCAGAACCTACCTTCAAAATGGGCCCTCTTGGCCTCACTACTCTTCTCTTCCTATGTTTTTTCCCCTCTAGTTGTTCGACATAAGTCATGAGACGGGAAAAATCTATATGACTTACCAACATAGTGGTACGACACTCCTTATTAACCAAGTCGGACACAACCGATATATATTTATTTATCCTAGATCTCAGCTCGGCCACCAATTGTGAAGAACACTTGAAGAGTTGGATGAACTTGAGGGAATACTCCATCACACTCATGGAACCTTGATTAAGGTTCATAAATTCCATAATTTAAGTCTCCCTTGGCTCAATAGGAAAGAACCAGTTGAGAAATGCCTCTTTGAACTCCTCCAAAGGAATAGCATCATTATTCCCCTTCTCCATCCTCCATTGAGTGAACCAAATTTGGGCTACCTCTTTGAGTTGGTAGGCCACCAACTCTAGTTTTTCTTCTGAAACCCTATTATAGACAACAACTTATACACATCATCCATGAATTCTTAGGGATCCTCATCCACCTTGGACCTATAGAATTCTGGTGGATTCATCCTAGTAAAATCCCTCACCCTTGAGGCAGGAGTAGGAGCATAAGGAGCTTGGGCCTTTGGTTGATTATGTTGGTCATAGCATGGGCCAACATTGCAATATCATCACGGAATTCATCTTGGCCTACCCCTCATTATTGAGGATCTTGAGGGGCGGGAGGAGTCGGTAGCTTCTTAGGAGTGTGAGCTCTTCTTCCTCTTGGAATCAGCATGATTTAGAATAGTAAAGAACATTCGTTATGAGAAAACTATACCTTAACTTCTATAACACGATATAGACCATGAAGAAGGGAAATATTTCCGAAAATGCCTAATATGTTATAAAATTACAGCACAGTTGTTGCCTAAAATATGCGACTTTGTGAGTTCTTAATGCGACTTTTAAAGGTTTTTATGTGTTATGTTGTTATTGCATAAAAGATAGGTTGGTATGATTTTGGAAGAAAATTATAGATTTTTGCTGAAGTGTAGGACATACGAGCCATCCTAAGAGTTGTAGCCCAAGAGATGAGTCGTAGGCTGATCTCGTAGCAAGAAACAGTGAGCAAAATCAGAAATCAGCTAAGTGGAGGTCAGCCATACGAGGCCACTCTACGCGTTGTAGGCTCACTATAACTCGTATAGATGGGATTATAGAAGAAATAGAGAGCTAAAAGTTTGGACCAAGAACTGAAGGCCTTGATTAGGAAAAGGTGCATACGAGTTGTAGCCAAGCAACAAACTCATAACAATGTGTCATAACAGTCAAGTCCAAAATGTCAAGTGCTGATTACCAGACCCCGATTACAACTCGTAGCTCACCCTATGAGTCATATCTATGCAACGTACATGCTGTTAGCTGTCTATTCTATTTAATTTTTAGGGTGAAATTGTAAATAGTACAAATATTTAATGATAGGGTTTTAGAAAAAGATCAGAAGACATTGACTATTTTTGTAGAATATTTTGAAATTCAAAGGATTTTTCTAGGGTTTAGTGTAGATTTCCATTTTTAATTTGAAGACCCAATTTTGGGGGTGGGAAAAATAACACTGTACTCATTCTCCATAAATCCAAGCTTGTGGTTTACAACTTGAGGTGTTCTTGTTCTTCATTGTTTTGGTTAAACTCTCAACTATGTCATCTATTTTCATTGTTGTTGATTTTGCCTTACCCATGAGTAGCTAAGCACCCATAACTTGGGGTTGTGGGAACCATGAATAGTTGACTTGAAATAACCAAGTCTTTTTTGCATTTCTTTGATTGGGGTTTGCATATATTGTTTATTTCCCTCCATTTTGATTGATTATTGGTGGTGGTCAACACCAAACCCCGCCTACTATCATGCTTCCGACAAAGATAGTGACGAATATGAAAAGGGAAGTAGATGACAAGATTTAATTGATATGTTCTCGTCTAATCAACCAAACCTGACCAACGGGAGGTTGACTGGGACAATGGGTAACAGTTAGTTGGCACACCATGGTTGCTGACCAAGCGCCATGGTGAAATTCGACCTTCACCTTCAAAAGAGGGTTGGAAGAACCTAAGTTACCATCCTACATGCGAATTCCCAATTAGCGTTATGTTGTCTAGGATAATTGAGTCAATGAATCATGGGGAACATAATTCCTAAGTTATCCCTAAATTTAAGTGACTTCTCGCATAATTAGTATAGTGTTAGTTTTGGTCTCTATTTTGAATTAGAAAACCCCACCAATTTAGAGATTTTTGTAATCTATACTTGAAATGATTGACAGTGGATCTCTATTGTCAAGCCCCATATTCCCTCTAGATTCGACCCTAACCTCTTCTTAGGTATATTGCTGGTTGTGATCGCTTATTTATTGGAGCATGAAGATAAAAAGTTATGGCTTTATTGCCAGGGAATACAGCTAGGTTCTTGACTTGATTTCAATATTAGTTAGTTCAAGTGTTAATTTCTAGATTCTCATGTATTTTACTCTTAATTTTGTTTTTGTTGTTTGATATTATTTGCAGGGTGTACTGGGATGTATTCCCAACACAAGGAGCCAAGGCAATCTGCTCCGATCAATTTGGAAATCCATCGACTTTTTAGGAGAATGACTCAGGTGAATAAGGATATTGCAATTTAGGAAGAGATGAATGTAAATGATGATGTGGGAAGTGAGTAGAATCCACCACCAAGAGACAACCGACCACAACTTAGGGACCTCAACGAAAATGCTCACGGATGGAATCAATACAGCCTAAACCCTATGGCCATGGACGTTACTGGTGCTATAGTGTTTCCTCCATCACTAGAAGACGCTAAGTTCACTTTATCAAGTGGATTACTCCAAATGCTCAAAAACTATAGTTTGATCACAGGGATGCCTTCAGAGGATCCCCACCATCACCTCCATAATGTCATCTTTATCTGTAAAAGTGTCATTGGGACAAAAATCTTTCTCTTGATGTAGTTAGTTTGCGAGTGTTCCTATTGTCACTAACTGGTAAAGTAACTGTGTGGTTGTCTGAGCTTTATCCAGGTACAATAACAATATAGGCAGAGCTTCAGAGAGTAGTTTTAGAGAGATATTTCCCAAGATCAAAGAAGCTTAAGCTCAAAGACCAAATAAATAATTTTGAGTAAATGCCCAGTGACTATATTAGTACCACATGGGAGAGATTCACCAAATGCTTGAGGATAGTGCCTGATCATAAGATTATTGATGATTACTTGGTTGAGATTTCCTATTGGGCACTTCACGAGAATAGTCAAGCTTCTGTCGAAACAATCATGGGAGGGATGTTTCTTGAACAACTTTTTGCATTGATAGCCACAATAATGGAGCAAGTGGTTAAAACAAATAGAGCATGGTATCAGACATAGAGAGAGAGAGAGGTGCAACGAAGAATGCTTGTATGGTAACAACCAAGAATGAGCAAGCAAAGGTCATCGAGGAGATCATGGAGAAACTTGCTGAGCTTCGCACGAGTATGGACTTGGTCTTAAAGCAAAAACAAGCAAGTGTTCAAGCAGTAAACCACCAAGCTCCTAAGGCTCCTATACATGAAGATCCATTCTTTGATGAAGATGCTTGCTTCATAAGTAACCAAACGGAGGATTTCTGGAACAACCCCTAAGGGTCCAACTAAGACTATTGGAGGCAAGGTTCTAGGAATCAAGGTCAGAACAATAACAGTGAAGGTGCATATGGAGACAATCGAGGTGGCTACTATGAAAGGGAGAGAGTGTCGAATATCGAATGTGGTAGAAGAGATAGCTATAGGAATGGTCCTTATATGACACCTCACAACGGTGATACCGGCTCATGTAACTCAAGGATTTAAGAGATGTTTAATAAATTGTTAAAGAGGGTCAATCACCAAGATGATACTTTGAAAGGAATGAAGTCGGACATTTCAAACATAAACCAAAAGATCAAGTCTCATTCTGTGGAAACTAAACAGTTGGAACAACAATTTGGGCAAGTTTCTTTAGAAATAAACCAACGCCAAAAGGACACATTACCAAGCAACATGGTTCAAAGTCCTAAAAATGATGGTCATTGCATGGTGACCATGACTAGGAGTGGTGAAAGCACCATCGATCCCCTATGCCATTGGTTGAATATGAAGCTTTCGAGAAGGGTGTTGATAGCAAAGTATTGATTGAGGAACAAGGTTTGGAGAGTAATGGGGTGCAAAGAAAGGACGTTAGAGAGCAAGATAAGGGCAAGATGATCCTAAAACCGCCTCCTCCTTTCCCTCAAAGACTTAAGAAAAAAGTGGAAGATGGAAAATTCAAGCATTCCTTTTAAATGATAAAACAATTATCCATCAACATTCCCTTATTAGAAGCTTTGGAAAGGATGTCCAGGTATGCCAAGAATATGAAGGATTTGGCGACAAAGAGGGGCACTTTGAGCCAAGAGCTTTCAAAAGAGCTCCAACAATATAGTGTAATTATGACTAAATGCCTTATTCAAAAGCAACACGACCCTGGTGGATTCACCATTCATTGAACAACTGGTGATGTTGAATTCGCAAAAATATTGTTTGACTTAGGGGCGAATATTAATCTAATGCCTCTTTTTGTGTTTAAAAAGTTTAATCTTGGCACTCCTACTTGAGAAGAATGTGGTTGCTCATGGCGGATCAAACTATCAAAAAGCCAGAAGGAATATTTCTTCGTATTCTTGTAAAGTTTGACATATTTATCTTTCCCATAGACATTGTAATCCTTGATTATGATGTTGATTTCGAGGTCCCCATTATATTGGGAAGACCATTTCTGGCCACCGGGGGAGCCTTAGTGGATATGGATTCGGTTCATCTTCGGTTCAGAGTCAATGATTAAGAGGTCGTGTTTGACATCTGCAAATCAATAAAACACCCATATGAGTTTAAGAGTGAAGTTTGGGCCCTTGAACATTTTTTATGATGGATGATGACAATGTTGAGCCACGACGTTGAAAAAGGCGCTTCTTGGGAGGCAACCCAAGTATCTTTTATGTCTTTGGACTGTTTTAAGTTTATGTCATTTGGTTGAATTTCTAGGTAGTGATTTCATGTTTGTTTTATATTTGGAGACAATGGATCAGTTATATTATTCTAGGCATTAGTGTATTTTGATGTGCGATTTGTAAGAACTAACTAAAAGTTGAAGAGTTGAAGAAAATTGCATGTGGACAGCCTCTACGAGCAGGCCTACTAGTCGTAGTGAACACTATGACTCATAGTCATGCCTCATAGAGGAAAATACTAAGGACTTAAAGTTGGAACCTACACTACGAGCCAACCTTTCGATTTGTAGGGTCCCCGACAAGATGTAAGTGGGGTTCGTTATGCCCAGGTATGAATTCAGATTTTTCCAAGTGTTGGGGTCTCATACGAGACCACGACCTATGATTCATAGGATCCCCTATGACTCATATTCAAGGTTTCATATCCCCGTTATATAGCTTTTTAATTGTCACCCTGGTTTGATATAAAAAGGGGTCAAAATTCATTTTGACCCCTAAACCCTCATTATGTGCCCTAATCAACAAAAATTTCCAAAATCCCTTTCCCCTTCAATATTCCAATAACTGTCTTGAACATCCACGTCAGTTTCCAGTAAGTATTTTGGCGAGTACATATTTATAGGGTTCTCGGCTTCCTCCTTGTTTTCTCAATACTTCTTTGTGGTTTTCGCTTACTCATTTGGTAAGTTTCCTTGATTAAATTTTGGCACAGTCCTGTGATGAACTCTTAATATTGTATGATGATTGTGCATTGATGATCATAGTGAAGATACCCATGAGATAATGACCTTACATAAGTATGAGAATTAGGGTTGGGTCGTTTGAAATTCCCTAGCATGATTTTTTCTTCTGTGATTGCTCATGTTGGGTGGTTGTAGTGTTTCCTTGTTGATCATATGAGTTAAATGATTAATTTTTGGGGTGATCAATTTTCAAAATTGTGTCGGAGTCGAAATTTGGGAATATTGGTGTGTATTCTAATGTGTAAATTCTTGTTACTCCTATATAAAGTTATATTGAACTCTCTTTGAATCTCCATGGATTGTAGTGTTATTGATGAGTATGAGTTTAAAGATTGGTTGTTCTTGAGTGTAACTTGAATGTAATTGGGATTGTGTTTGATTGTGGGGTAATAGTTGATTGTGTTGACATAATTCGTATTGGGTTTAATTGTGTCTTTGAGATTTCATGTTGCTTCGATGTTGTTTACTTTTGCTAATCCAATTAGTTTTTAGTTTTTGTGGAAAGGTTCTAGGCATCCCAAGTGCCTTCTGTTTTCTTCTATGAGGCCTCCCTACAACTCGTTGGTCACCTTACAAGTTGTAGTCATCCCTCGTAGAAGGCAACAGTCACCTTTGATTCCTTAACACTTCCTATACGAGACCCACCTACCACTCATAGCACCAGCTATAATTCATAGTGGGGGTCTCGTGGACCTGACTGAGTTTTCAAAATATCTCTGGAATGCCATATGAGCCCGAACTACAACTTGTAGGCCACCCTACGAGTCATACCTATGCCTCGTATCTAATCCCAAAATGTATTTTTCTCAGGTGCCTTGGTACTATGAGGCTATAATATGACTTGTAGGTCACCCTACGGGTTGTACCTACACCTCATACCTGCAGACCTGCAACTGGTTCAATGTATTATTTTGTTATTCTTTGCTTGACTATTTTGTATGAATCCTTTTTTATCAAATATCATGGGGCTCATTGAGTGGTATTGGGTAAATGTCAGGTACAATGCCTCCAAAAGGTAGAAAAGATGCTGCCAAAAACTTAGAGACACCAACTTAGATATGAACCATCGGACAATGTTCAGTTAGAGGGGTCAAATTAAGAGATTAATGTGCACCTAGACCCAGAAGAAAAAGTACCCTTGACTAGGCCTCGGGCATCAAGGGCCCCAATGGAAGTAGATGGTTCTTCCCAGTTTGAAATGGAGGGTAATGAAGAAGGGTTAGAGCATGGCCTCTCTTTTTTTGAGTCAGAGTCTATTGAGGCATCACAAACTCAGCCTAGGTAGACTAACTCCCAACAACCTGTTGATCCTACTTATACAGTCACCTCCACAGATCCCCAAAACACGAGAGGGTACATTCCAGGCACGAAGGAGATTTATGATAAGGGTTGGATCCAAAGACTCGAGGGAAACCGGTTCGACTATTCCATGAAGAGGCAAGGCTTAAGGACTTAGGGCTAAGTAGTGTGACAACCTTAGAAGTAAAGATTGATTGCCACGAGTTAAGATGGCTTTCTGAACGGTTCGGCAAGTACGCCCCACATGTGGTCCGGGAATTCTATGCATCCTACTACACTACTATTCGCAGAGATCTTCTGAGGCACAAGAAGTCTATTGAGTAACCACGGTTGTGTGAAGTCTTAGTCAGGGGTGAAACATTTGAAATTTCTGAAGAAACTATTCGGAGGGTCCAGTTTGGGCTAAACTACATAATGCCTCATTTCATCGTTGTATGATAGTCGAATTCCAAAGATGAGGAAGGCGGTTAACGAGAAGGAAGTTGGGGTTAGAATAGAGCTCTTCAAATGGATAGCAGGCCAGATGTCTGAGGTGTGTACTGATCCTACGTGGGGCAAAACAACGCTAATTCTATTTTGACGTCCCACCTCTCATTCCGAGCAAAATTTTAGTGGTCTATTATCCGTTGGCGCATCAAACCTGCATTTATGTAAAATGTCATCACATTGGAGAGAGTTGTACTACTAGCTAGCATCCTAGCTGGGTACAAGATTGATTGGGCTCGCCTTATGGCAGCAGATCCGTGAGTCAGCAATCCATAGCCAGAATACATTGCCTTTTCCCATCCTGTTACATAGATTATGCAACGCAGTCGGGGTACATGTTTCTCTCCACTTGGACCCTTATGTAGAGGCCATGAATACCATGTATCCCAGCATGATCAAGACTGACGAGAACCCAGTGGCCCTACAAAGAGCAGCTCCACCTCCCATACCAGATGAATTCCCTATTGAGCCGCAAACTCAAGAGCAGACCTAGGTCACCACCAGTGCTACTCCAGCTACTTCAGACCCACCTCCGCTATTGCGATCGAGGTGATGCCATCCTCTAGCACACCCGCACCAATACCTTCTACTATACAGGTTGACTTTGCAGACTCTTTTCTTATGTCTGCTCTTGCTTTTCAGGCATTAGTATGCAGGGTAGTGACGATGAAGTTCCAGTTGCAGAGGTTAGCTGGCCAGATCAGACTATGGGTCCATCAGACAGTCCAGGACTCAGAAGAGAGGACCATGGAATTCGCTCATGAGATGATAGATCAGAGAGTCAGAGCAGTGGATGCCAAAGTAGATGCCATCAAGGATAGGGTCCAAAAGAGACTTGAAGATGCCCGGCCTGCTAATATGATTGTTGTTACCGAGGAGTTTTCCAAGTTCAAGGTTGACTTGTTGAGGATGTTAGCATCCCCAATAGCAGTCCCGGATGTGGCATCGATGGATGATGATGTATTTGATTTGTTTGATGACCACCCAAATGCCCACGGGAAGAGGCCCCTTGAGAGTGATGACCTAGCAGTGAGCTAGAAGAGGCCCATGACTGATGATGAGGCAGTAGCACTTGAGGAGTAACTACCTGATGAGGTGGTGCAGGAGTCTTTCTCTCTAGAAGCATTGAATAGGAACAGGAAGTAGCGGATAACACAAGGAGAGAATAGCTCGCATGCAGCTGCAACCCAGACCACCGAGGAGGAGACGGAGGCCCAGGACCTCGATGACCAGATAGATGCTGGTTCTTAAGCACCATATGTTTGATACTTTTGATCCTATCCCTTACTTGTTATTTTTGGATAGTTTGCTCCTTATTTTAGACAATATTTTCTTTATGTTGATGTTCTGGATACTTTTAAATATTTTATTTTGAATGTTGTTTTTAATTATGTTTTGGATGCTTTGTTTTAACTTGTTGGGTTTTAGTACTTATATATATGTGTGTGCCTTCTTTAAGGACAAAGTATCTTCTTTTGGTGGATTGTGGGAAGTCACGGATTAGGGTGAAGTCTAAGTAACCACGAGTCTATAATTTCCCTATTTATGATCCCAAGGTTTTCTTGCGATGTTTCTTTTTCCTTCTGGATGTTTTTTTAATTTCTGTTGAAGCAGCATGTCTAGGTTAGTCTAAATAATCTGTAGATATATAGTAGTAATTATCTTTTGGCATGTATATAGTCTTTAAATGCTTTTTTTTAAATTTTGTACCATCAAAACTTTTGAGATTGTTGTTTATTTTTGCAATCATGCATGTGATTATCTGAAAATGTTTGTTCTGATTAAGAGAAGGCAATTTGATGCTTGAAGCATGACCTGTGAGTCTGTACTTGATTGTGTATGTGATGCCATGTCTGTGTGAGCTTATTTTGCCGCATTCATGTATTATGTATGGACTCAGAACTTGCCTTGTTACTCTAAGATTGGACATGTGATGTGGTTGATTGGGAAAGGATCTTAGGCCTTTGTTCTTTTAGAAAGTCCACTTTTTTTCTAAATTACCTATCAAATATGATAGTTCATCCCTTGTTCCAATTGTTTGAGCTTCTCATGTACCTGTTCTTAATTTCTTGACACATAGCTAGCCTAACTTTGTTTTATGAAATACCATGATATTGACCTTGGTCTATCCTTGAACATGGGAACCTTAGTTGAGGCTAAAAGCCTAAGTTGAGAGTGGCTACGAATAGTGGCCCTGGTTTGGGAACAGATATTGTGTGCTTCACCTCAGGCTAAAAGCCTATGTTGAGGGTGGCCATTATTGTGGTAAAGTAATGAAAATGAGGTGGTTAGTTGGAAAAGAAAGAAATAAATGAAAAGTCTTGTGTCGGGTGAGAAAAAGAAAAGTAAAGTTGCCTTAGATTAAAGAGAATAGCAAAAATGAGTTCAAAAATAAGGCACAGCTGAAAAAAAGAAAGAAAATACTCAGGAAAAGCTTGAAAAGGAAGAATAAGGGCACATTTAGTGAAAATGGTTGAGTCATGGAGGTAAGAATGTTGATAAATATGGTTCAAGGATAGTTTTTAGTCACTACTTTCCTAAAATGCATACCAAAGCCCCATCAGACTATGTTACAAACCATTAAGTTCTAAAGTGATCTGAATTCCCTTTGTCATCAAATCGAAAGTTGAGTATAGAGGAAAGCCTATAGTTTTAGTTATTATGTATGAATTTCATTTATCAGAGTGAGAATGCTTGCACAGTTCCTGAATTTTGAATGCTTTTTGAGTAAGATGGAGGGGCTTCTTTTCCGTGAGGGCATTTACATTGCATGATTAGTATATGACTAGCCCAGTGATTGTGGATTGTTGATACTCCTTCACTTGTCATAGTTGGATTGCCGGATATTTCTTTGTGTTTTGGTCTGCTTAATAGCTTTACAATCAACTTTTGAAAATCAGAGTTAGGTACCTGAATTGGAATTAAATGATGTTTATGCCATTAGAGTAACTACTATATGTTTCTCATTGTCTGCTTAGATTGAGTCATCGCTTGAGGACAAGCAACAGCTCGAAGTTGAGGGTGTTGATGTGTTTTCAAATTACAAAATAGTTGTGCCTAAAATAAGGGATTTTGCGTGTTCTAAATGCGACTTTTATGGTTTTATGTGTTTTTATGTTGTTATTGCAGAAAATATAGGTTGGCATGAGTTTAGGAGAAAATTGCAGATTTTTGCTGAAGTGCAGGATAGACGAGCCATCCTACGAGTCATAGCCCAAGTAACGAGTCATAAGGTGATCTCGTAGCAAGAAACAGTGAGCAAAATTAGAAATCTGCTAAGTGTAGGCCAGCCATACAAGGCCACTCTATGAGTTGTAGGCCTCACCACGACTCGTATAGGTAGGGTCGTGGCAAGAAACAAAGAGCTAAAGGTTTGGACTAAGAACTAAAGGCCTAGACAACTAGAGGAGCGTACGAGTCATAT
>JAABOM020096692.1:0-27360 GCA_011800125.2 Solanum clarkiae
ACCACCAGTACCAGAAATGCATCTCCTTCGCCCGCGCGAGAGACTTCTATGCCAGCCGCCCTTTCCCCCTGTCCGTGCCCAAGTTAAAAATTTTACTATTGACAATATTTTTCATATTCCCTGTGGGATTAACCTCGACTCACAAGTTGGGTAAATATATTACAAATGACCGTTTATATTTTTTTTGAGAAATATATTTTGGACGTTACAATAAAATGGAGCTATTACAGGGGAATATGATTTAAATATTATCTTTAATATTTATTTTTACTTGTAGTCCATGATTATATTTTATTTATTTATTTATTTTACTCTTATTACTATGATGCAATTTCTTGAAGTATATTGAATGGTTGGAGTATTGGGATGAGATGAGTTGTAAAAAAGTTTTTTAATCGCAATGTATACTTCTTGAAATGTTTGAAGATCTCGACTTAGACAACTATATGCTTTTGTTATATGTTCATCAGTTTGGCTTGGATGTCCACATTTTAAGTGTTGAATTAAGTGTAAAGAGTGGTACGTTTGACATTCAACAAGTTAGTTATGAATTGTGTGAGGGAGAAAAAAATTCTTATAGGCCAACTTGAAGAGCTAAAATGTAACACCCCAATTTTTTAAAGCTAAGACCGAGCTATTATTCATATGATATAAGATTTTAATTGATATTCTTAATTTAACATAGGTGTTAAAGTCAATTTCTTAGTGGGAGGAAAAAACTGGAGATGATCTAAGGTCACATGAACCCTCTAATACAAAGTTATGCTAAAAAGCTTTCTTACCGTTTGAGGAAATTCTTGGCCCTGAAATACCATATAGTGCACTAATGTATCTTGCTAACACTACAAGGCCTGATATTTCCTTTTCATTTTATTTATTGGCAAGATATAGTTCTTATCCTATTAGGAGATATTGGAATGGGATCAAACACATATTGAGATATTTGAAAGGAACTATTGATATGAGCTTATTTTATTCTAATAATTGCAGTCCCGATCTTGTTGGTTATGCTGATGCAGGGTATTTATCTGACCCACACAAAGCTCGATTTCAAACAAGCTATGTATTCTTATGTGGGGGTACTGCAATATCTTGGAGATCTACAAAGCAGTCTATCGTGGCCACTTTATAAATCATGCTGAGATCTTAGCTATTCATGAAGGAAGTCGAGAATGTGTGTGGTTAAGGTCCATGGTACATCTCATTTGAGAAAAATGCGGCTTGAAATGCGATAAAGTACCCACAATTTTATATGAATATAATATTGTATGCATAGGACAACTAAAGGGAGGATTCATAAAAGGAGATAGAACAAAGCATATTTCGGCAAAGCTTTTCAATATACATGAGTTCCAAAAGAATGGCGATATAAATGTGCAACAGATTCATTCAAGTTATAAAATGACTGATTTTTTCACCAAGTCTCTACCAACTGCAACTTTTAAGAAGATAGTACAGAAGATTAGGATACGAAGCTTCAAGTCCATAGATTGATGTTCTAATCTGGGGAATTAATATGCGATGTACTCTTTTTTCCTCACAAGATTTTGTCCCATTGGGTTTTCCTTGTTAGATTTTTAATGAGGCATCAAATAATGCATATTATTGATATGTGTACTATTTTTCCTTCACTAGAATTTTTTTCACAGGATTTTATCTAGTAAGGTTTTAACGAGGCACATAATCTAGCAAATATACATTCAAGGGAGAGTATAATAAACATATTTAATTTATGGTGAATGTCTATTTTATGTAAATTCCTTTAGGAGTTAGGAATCCTACTTGAATACTAATTCAGTTTCTTGGAGACCAAGTCAGTTTCTCCCTATAAATATAAGGGTTTCCTTCATTTAACATACACCTCAATATTATTGAAGAGCAATAAGAAATCTTCTCTCTACTTTCCCTTCTTTTACTTTGTAGTTTCATCACATAGGGGTTTATTTTAGTGTCTCAAAATATACAGAAATACGTTTTTTCATAAATAAAACTTTCTCTTTCACTCCTAAACATAAATGCTCAAGAAATCATCAAGATGGAGTTAGTTTTCAAGATTCATCATCAAAGTAAGTTATTCTCCATAAATTTCAAGCTCCCAACCCAAATTCCTCCATCTATTCATGAATCTCCAAGAAAATCTTAAATCACAACCTAGGATTTCAATGAAACGAATTCAACAATTTCAAGACAGGATTTCTTGATTCTTCTTTTTCAAGAATTAGGGTTCTTCATCAATAACTCTAAAGATTCTAAGTCAAGAATTCAAGAATCAAAGAGAAGTCATTCAAGCAGTATTTGTTTGAGTTCTTCCACTCTAAGGTAACTACAAAGAGAATTTCTTTTCTCAAGAACAAGCATCAAGGTTCCAAGATCAAATATTTTTTTCAAAAAAACTAGTATTCATCGAATTTCAATTGTAATATTAACTTCCAGGTATGTAAGGCTATCATAACTTTTGATTGAGTTCATACACGTTCCCCACATCTAAGTTTCTATTTTTGATGAGTATTTTATTAGGTAACACCTAGTTTTTGAGTTACAATTGAATTCATTGTTCTTCTATTAAGTTCTACATAATCATGTATTGAGGTTATTGTTATTTTATTGTTACAATTGTTATTCATACCTACTTTCCTATGAACTCTAGTTGAGTTAATTATCATGATATTTCCCATGCATTATTTGATATTGAGATTCATAATTTTCATGCATTACATAAAGTATTGTTCTAAATCAAGGTTATGTATGCAAGATCTACCAAAATTTTCCTACAGTATTTTATCATTATGTAACTACTAGTTTCCCCAAGTACCAAGTTATTAGTTGATAATAAGATTTCTTCATAATGAGTAATTGTTCTTGTTTATGTTTTTCTCTTTGAAGTAAAGCATAAGATTTACCAAACTTTTCTACTAAATTAGGGTCTTAAGTTGAGATACTGCTTATAATTTTTAAACTAGTTAAACCTAACGTTACTACAAAAATCTATGAATTTTCAATTCTTGCTTCAAACATAAGAAAAACATTAGCATATTTCATGAATTGTGAAGTATGAAACCTATGATTTTAGATAGTTTTGAGAAAAGTTAAGAGAATGCTAAGTTGGGCTAAGTACCAAAAAAGAAGAAAAATAATACCTAGAGAAAATTATACATTTTAAATATAAGCATTGTAAAAGTTATTTTGGGAGTATTATTGAGCACCGATATGAGTGAGAGTAATAATAACTTGAACTCATAAGCTACGTAGCTGACGTAGGATACGATTGTGCCAAAAGTACAATTCCTTATTACCACTGCGATGACCCAGTTGTGGCATGGATCCACTTTCCTAGTTTTTGTCACTTATCCTAGTAAAGAATGAGATGGCTTTGGCAGCATAGGCAAGACATTGTATAATCATGAGACTCATAGTGATGGTTGTTGGTTAGAGAAACTATCCAAGAAGTAAAGTTTATTATTTTACAAACTAAGATTTATTATTTTTTATAAAAATATTTCTTTTTATTATATTGCATATTTAATTAAGTTGAGCTATTTGTAGAGCTAAGCATTTGAGTATCATATTTTTATATATTCAATCATGCACATTAATGCATTAAAATAAGTATTTATTTTACATTGAGATACTCTTTCAAAAAAGTTTAAAAACATTTGTCTTACTTGCGTGACACACTTTTTTCAATTAAACTATCTCAAAGTTCAGTTTTAAAGTGAGTATCCTGTTCTATATACTTTTTTTCCATCTTACGTATCGTATATTCCACGTACTAATGCCCTTTGGCACTGTATCATTTTATGATGTAGATTCCGGTACTCATTGAAAAGACCCCAAAAAGTGCCTGAAAATGTTCCTTGGAAGCGTCCGGAATCGTAATTTTCATACATCTCAAAATTCATGCGTTATTTTAAAAATTCGACTTCATATTCATATTCAAGGGTTAAATTTAGGGCAGAGAGGGTCTAACCCTGATATTAGAGCAACCTTAGCAAAATCTGAATTTTTAAGGTGAGCCCAAAATAGTGTTCAACCGCGTTCTCCACGTGCCAGTGCCTTAGTCTGGTCATTTCTTTTTAGTTTTGTCCAAGACTTTTATGTCTTAGGCCTAAGCCTTACACACGAGATAATACCTATACTTAGCCTTATTTTAGCCTCATATCATCCTTAACTTTCCCCAATATTCTCTCAAATACTTAAACTCATATTTCACCCTAAATTCAAGTCCCAAAAGTCAAGACCAATCTTAAAGATTTCATTCAAGCCTCAAGTTTTCATCTCCAATCTTCTCAAGCTCATTTCTAAAGCTAAGGTATATAAATTTCTTTCATGGGTTCCTTTCACCCATGGTACCCAGCTCTCTTTACTCAAAAATTGCATGATTTGAAGTTGATTTATTCATGGGTCTTATCTATTAATTACTGCACACTATATTGAGGTTTATGAAATTATGACTGTTTTGTTATATTTGGAGCTATGAATCTAAGATCTATTGAAAGGTTTGGTGAAGGGTTTTGATGCCTATTGCTTGAGGGTGTTACTAAGTATCTATTGAAGATTTTACATTGAATTTACTTGCATGATTTCACTCTTCAATTACATGGCTTTACACTAGTACTACATATTCTCTAAGTGTTTGATAAAATGTCCGGATATGATACCTTGAGGAATTAAAGGTCCAAAACATGTCTCATGAGTTGAATGACTTTATGCTGATGAAATGAATGTTCATATAAGTTAGGTTTTGAGGAGTTCATATTTTATTATAAGATGACTGCCTTGGTGGAGGGTGTGATGTCCATCAACTATTGTTGACGGATTGATACCTTGACCACCTACTTGGAGGGTGTGATATTCATTAAGATAAGGGGTTGATACCTTATCCACCTAAATGGAGGGTGGGATGTCCATCAACCATTGTTTAGGGGTTGATATCTTGGCCAACTTGAAGAAGGGTGTGATATTCATATACCAATTAAGGGGTATATACCCTGATCACCCTCCAAGAGAGTGCCAAACCTTGGATTCTAAGCACGGTTGCTTAGTCTATGATGATGGTCTCCTTTTACTTATGTATTATGAGTTGTATAAATATGATTTTACTTCAAGCACCTTTCATATATGTCACATCATTACTATGCTACCCATTGAATATGTTTATGCATTTCGATTATGTTGCCTATCTCTTGTTGCATTGCATCCTACATACCTAGTACATTCAAATGTACTAATGCATACTCCATGCCTACATAATGTTACCATGTAGGAATTGAAGCTCTATTTGGTCATCATCCTCCTCCACAAGGCTAGTGGCTTCCATTCAAGCTAGTTGGTGAGTCCTCATGTCCAAGGGCAAAATCTATGTTCTTATACATTTTACTAAAGAATATCTTTCCTTTTGGTATACTTTGACTATGAACGTGAGCCCTGTTGCTTGTCTTAGCCACCACTATGTTCCATGTTAGAGGTGTTATTGGATAAGATATGTATTATGCTTGAGCTTTGACTCTCTTATGTTATTCAAACTATTTAAATATGAGTCCCTCTCCCATAGTCCCCAATTTCCCCTTGTTTATTCTTCTTATGATGAACTATCTTGCTTCCGCGACCAAGGATGTATGATGATATATTATGAGGCTTGTTTGGGATTCCTTCGGGTTCCCCATTTGCCGGTCACGTCTAAGCCCTAGGCTTGGGTCGTGACAAAGATGGTATTAGAACCCTAGGTTGTTAGATCCTAGGAGTCCAACACATTGCGTTGATTAGAGTCTTATTCATGGTTGTGTTGTGCACCGCAACTATGAGTAGGATACTTTGAGACATTTTAGGAATTGTTTCCCTTCTTCATGTTCTAAGTCGTTGCATAGAGTCGAAGTAAGCCTTCCCGTAATGATTGTTCTTTGTTATGCTAGATCATGTCTAACACTCGAGGAAGAAGGGCCCAAACCCCTGACGATAAAACTACCAATGGTGAGCTCCAGGATGCTCTAACTATGCTTGCCCAAGTTGTGGCCAACCAAGTCAACCAGGGGGCCCTAGCCCCTCATGCTACTACCCCGGGATCTAGGATATGAGACTTCATAAGGATGAATCCTCTGATGTTCTATGTGTCAAAGGTAGATGAAGATCCACAAGAGTTCGTTGATGAGGTCTACAAGATTTTGACTATCATGGGTGTTGGGGCGAATAAAAAGGCGGCGTTGGCGGCGTACTAACTCAAAGGGGTAGCCAAAATATGGTATGATCAATGGAAGGGGGAGAAGGGAAATAGTAATATGATTCTATGGGAGGAGTTCGAAGTGGCCTTTCTTAATGAGTTCTTCCCACTTGAGCTTAGGGAAGCTAAATTGGTGGAGTTCATGAACTTGAAACAAGGTGCTGTGAGTGTGAGGAAATATGCCCTCGTGTTCACCCAATTTTCAAAATATGCTCCTTCATTGGTGTCCGATGCAAGGGATAGGATGAATAAATTTGTGATGGGTGTCTCCGACTTAGTAAGTGAGGAATGCCAATCCGCTATGTTGATTGGTGACGTGGATTTGTCTTGGTTGATGTCTTATGCCGAACAATTGGAGGAAGAAAAGATTGACGAGGAAGAAGAGGGGTAAGAGTCTAAGAGGGACCATTTTGAAGGAAAGTTCTAGAGTCCCAAGGAAAGAAGTGTTATGGTGCCTTATGTTAGATGCTGAAGGTGTGGTGGATGCCATGACTTCCCATGCTTGAGAAGTACCGATGCCTATTATAGATGTGGGGAGATGGGTCATAAGATGAATGATTGTCCTTGTAAGCACAACAAGGGTAAGGGTGGTGAAGTTGATCAAGGGGGTTCTCCCAGACATAATCGGTTCTATGCTCTTCAAAGGAGGCAAGAGGTAGATGGGGCACTCGACGTTGCTACTGGTATGTTGAAGTTTCCTTGACTTAGATGTGTGTGCATTGTTAGGGTCGGTGTTCCATTGTCTCTTTCTTTATTCTTTTGGTTGCTAATAGGCTTCTTTTGTGCCCTGATTTGTTATGCGAACCTTTGGTGTTTACCTATTGGTTGGGTATATTGTTGCTAGAAAGTTCATAGGTATTGTTCCATGTTCTTATTGCATTAGGCCTTGCCTTGAGGATTGTTGGATTCGATGTGGTGGATTTTAATGTTGTATTTGGAATGGAATAGTTGCATGCATGTTGTGTCTCCTTCAGTGGTAGGACCCGTAGAGTTAGATTCCAACTCCCTAATGAACCCGAGGAGGTTGTCAAGTGGTAGCAAAAGAGGTAGGTCCATTCTTATCTTAAAGTTCAATCGGTCTCTAAGGCTTGCCCCATGTTCTTGTTGCATAGAAGTCTTGTCTTGTGATCTTGGATGAACTTATCTTGATGTGTTAGAGGTCTTAGGATAATTTAGGCTACTTGCATAGCATGTTTCTAATGAATATAGAACCCATAAGGTTTAATATGATGTTTGAGTTCGATCTATTGGGTCAAATGCAATGGGTTAATCACTTCACTAAGATTGATCTTTGGTTCGAGTTTTTTCCCCAAGTGAGCATTATTATTATTGGTGGAGTTGTTTGGTTGGCTTATGTATCAGTTATGTCTATGGTTTTCATGAATAGGGTCTTAAAACCTTACCTTGGCATGTTTGTGGTGACCTCTAGTAATGAAATATTGATTTATTTAGAGATTGTGAATCATTTGGCGGTAGTGTTGCAAGTCTTGGGAAATGAGAGGTTATTTTTTAAATATGATGAGTGTGAATGGTGGGTAACAATGAGGTGGTTAGAGCTCCTTAAGGATTATGATATGAGTGTGCATTAGTTTCTCCGATAGGGCTAGTGTTGTGGTTGGTGCTCTAAGTAGTCTAGTGTGTGTGGATAATAGTGAAAAGGAGGAGACTAGTGGGGTCCATCGATTGGTTAGATAGGAAGTTAGGTTAAGGGAAGTTGAGACTAGTAGTATAGTGTTCTTGGTGGTTCCAATTTTCTTTGGTTGAGGAGGTCTTGTTTAAGTAAGGCCTTAATTCCGCCTTATTAGAATTGGATGTTTTAGGTGGATAGATGGTAGAGTGGAGGTTATCTCCCAAGGGGAAGATGGTGGTTCGTGGTAACAAATGGAATAAATGTGGATAAGGTTGGTGAATGATTTATGGTTGTGAGTCCTTTTAGAGTATTGAAGAAGTTGGTAAGGTTGCATATGGGTGGGATTTTCCTAGGGATATGGTTATAGTTTGTTCTGTTCTTCATGTTTCTAGATTGAGGAGATGTGTTAGTGGCTCTAGTGCTATAGAACCCTTTGAGATGGTGGGTGATTTGGAGGATAAGTTGACTTAGGAGAAGTTCCCGGTGGAGGTTTGAATGGATGAGTAAAGAAGCTGACTAATATTGATGAGGTGTTCGTCAAGGCCCTTTTGGTGAAGTCGTCTATTCGTATGTGTCTCTAGGGGAGCCGGTGCAAGCATGGAAAAGCAATATCCGTATCTCTTTCATTCTATTCAAACTTATGGTAACATGTCAAGTCCATTTCTACGATTCCAAGTCTGGTGCTTCAACCATATGTCATTCACATGCATCAATGTTTACGTTGGCAAGTTTATAGTGATTTCACACTTATTTTGAGATTTTGAAAATGGTATTTTAAAGTGTATTGTTGCATTCTTCTTGAGGATGATCTCCTTATGATTGCTCGTCTCTTGTACGTTTCTTTGACATTTAGGTACAAATGTTCCTAAGGGGGAGATATTGAAACGACCCCAAAAAGTGTCCGAAAGTGTGCCTCGGAAGTGCCTTGAATCGTAATTTCCATACATCTCAAAATCCGTGCGTTGTTTAAAAAATCCGACTTCATATTCTTGTTCAAGGGGAAAAATTTAGGGGGAAAAGGGTCTAACCCTGATTTTTGAGAAACCGCAAGAAAATCCGAATTTTCAAAGTGAGCCAAAAATAGTGTTCAGGTGCGTCCTCCACGCAACGTGCCAGTGCCTTATTCTGGTTATTTTTTTTAGTTCAGTCCAAGACTTTTCAGTCTTGGTACTAAGCGTTCCCACTTGACAAAATACCTATACCTAGCCTTATTTCACCCTGATATCATCCTTAACTTTCCCTAATATCCTCTCAAACACTCAGACTCATATTTCACCTTACATTGAAGTCCCAAAACTCAAGACCAATCTTAAGGGTTTCATTCAAGCCTCACGTCTCTATCTTCAATCTTCTCAAGTTCATCTCCAAAGCTAAGGTATGTGGGTTTCTTTTATGGGTTCCTTTCACCCATGATACCCAATCTCTCTTTACTCAAAAATTGCATGATTTAATGTTTATTTATTCATGGGTCTTATCTATTAAGAAAATCACTATACACTATGTTGGAGTTTATGAAACTGTGAATGTTTTGCTATTTTGGGGATATGAATCTAATATCTATTGAAAAGGTTTGGTGAAGGGTTTTGATGTCTATTGCTTGAGGGTGCTACTAATTATTTATTGAAGCTTTTACATTGAATTTACTAGCATGATTTCACTCTTGAATTACATAGTTTTATACTAGCACTACACACCCTCTAGGTATTTGATAAAATATTCGGATGTGGTTGCTTGAGGAATTGAAGGTCCAAAGCATGTCTCATGAATTGAATGACTTTATGATGATGAAATGAATGATCATATGAGTTATGTTTTGAGTATTGTCTATGTTATTATAAGATGACCGACTTGGTAGAGGGTGTGATGTCCATCAACCATTATTGAAGGGTTGATACCTTGACCACCTAATTGGAGAGTGTGATGTCCATTAACCGGTAAGGGGTTGATACCTTAGCCACCTAAATAGAGGGTGGGATGTCCATTAACCAGCAAGGGGTTGATAAATTAGCCACCTAAATGGAGGGTGGGATGTCCATTAACCGACAAGGGATTGATACCTTAGCCACCTAAATGGAGGGTGGGACATCATTGAATTATTGTTGAGGGGTTGATACCTTCGCCACCTTGATGAAGGGTGTGATGTTCATCTCCCGATTAAGGGGTATATACTATGATCACCCTCCAAGGGGGTGCCAAACCTTGGATTCTAAGCATTGTTGCTTTGTCTATGATGATGGTCTCCTTCTTCTTATGTATTATGATTTGTATAAGCATCACTTTACTTCAAGCATCATTCATACATGTCGTGTCATTACTATGCTTCCCATTGACTTTGTTTATGCATTTCAATATGTTGCCTATCACTTGTTGCATTGCATCCTACATACTTAGTATATCCAAATGTACTAACACATACTCTATGCCTTCATAATGTTACCATGTAAGAACCGAAGCTCCATTTGGACATCATCCACCACATAGCTGGTAGCTTCCATTCAAGCTAGTTGCTGAGTCCTTATGTCTGAGGGTAATATCTATGTTTTTATTCTATGTATTAAAGACTACCTTTCCTTTTGGTATACCTTGACTATGAGGGTGAGCCCAGTTGCTCGTCTTGGCCCCCGCTAAGTTGTATTTTAGAGGTGTTGTTGGACAAGATATGTATTATGCTTAAGCTTTGACTTACTTATGTTATTTAAGCTATTTAAATATGAGTCCCTCTCTCATAGCCCCTAATTTTCCCTTGTTTATGTTTATTATGATGAACTATCTTGCTTCTGCGACCAAGGATGTGTGATGATATGCTATGAGGGTTGTTTGGGGTTCCTTCGGGTTCCTCATTTGCCGGTCACATCTAGGCCCTAGGCTTGGGTCATGACACCTTGTTAGCAGATGTTTAGTAAGGCATTCCCTATCAGTAGTCGGCGAGGCCTCTTTGTACCCAAAAGGGCTCAAGAGTCTTTATTTCCTTGTACTTATTTTGTTGAGGCAGCCATGAGCCTACTCCGACACCTAGTTTAATGCCAGTACTTTAGAGGTTTCATAGACTAGAAAGATATTTTGAGCCCATTCTAATTTGATTAGTGTCTTCCGCTGAGTAATTTAGCGAGACCAAGTGGTTTACTTAGGATCAGAAATGATTTTCAAGTGCCGGCCACATCCCGGGTGTAGGCTCGGGGCGTAATAAATTTAGTATCAAAGCACAAAGTTCAACTGTCCTAGGATGTTTTTGAAGCCACCTATAGGATCATATTTATGGTTATGAGGGCCCCAATTCTATAAATGAGGGATTATTGACATTTAGGAAAAGTTTTCCTTCTTTCAGATTCTGAATCATGCGATAGAGCTATTCCCTAAGAAACTTATGATAATTCTTGATGTTTCTCTAAACCTTTCAACTTTACGTCATCTACTAGGTAATATAGATAGTAATGTTCATCTCTTTACTAATGAGCTCTCTTGTGATAAAGAAATCAGAACGGCAGAGAGATTGCACCTGACTTAAGAGAAATGGACTAGTATGTTGAGTTGGTTGATTCGAAAGAATGCACTTTTATTCATGTGAATCGTGCATTTGAGTTAGATCAAGATGTACCCCAGACTCTTTTATCCAAAACTTACTTTAGACATTATCTATAAGAGGGGGAAATCATGTTTCTATTTGATATCACCACCTGAGGAGTCTTATTTTAGATCTTGTAAATCATAATTAGAATTGAGTCATCCTAGAGTTAGAAGAATGACTACGAAAAGAATAGACCAGATAGTTAGAGTGATGGTTGATTGAGGTTTGGAACTAGAGTTATGTATCTATTGGGTAAGTAATAAGGTGATGAGTCGATTCCCATAAGTTTTGACAAAAGAGTAGTAAGTATCATTTGATTTTCATGATGAGGTATACAGAAAGAATTATTGTTAGTATGAGTTGGAATGTGCTCAACCTAGAAAGAGGTTTATATTAATGGGTCATATTATTAGTGCGGGCAAAGTATAGATGTTAAATAGGGGAACAAAGTGCTTTTAATGTGATATATCTAAACTAAGCTTATGATTCTGAACTGAGAGCCCATGAGATTCATAGAGTTATGAGCTCCGCCAGATAAGGAGGTATAGTGAATGGGTGAATGGTACTTGAGTTGTGAAGAGGGGATGTGCGAATTGCATATTCGCTATGAGATATTAGTATGTCTATGTTCATAATTTTTACCTAGTAGTTACAAGTTGGTATAATATGAGAGAAGCATGCGATGCACATGTTATAACTAGACCCTAAGCTTGAACTTTGAATAGCATGAAAAAGGAGATAAAATTATGACAGTGATAGTCATAGTTGGAGATATACTCTAAGAGGCTTGCCACAATGTGTGTTTGAGATTAAGATGTTGACTTTCAAGGAATGTGATGCTATGAGTATAGTATCGGTAGCCCCTAGATGGAATAGTAAATTTTAGATTAGATAAGAAGAGGTTTAAGATGTGTGATACCCCGTAAATCCATGCTCTTATGTATCCATGTTTCATGCCTCATTTGGTTAGGTTGGGAGTGTATTAGTGTCGTGGGAGAATTCTAGTACTTTCAAGACTTCCTTATGAATTGAATTTTGGGTGTGGGTTTGTGCCAAGGTCAACTTTAAATGAGCGTAACTATATCACTCCATATATAGCAAATACTAGTTCTATGTAAATGAGACATGATATGGCTTGGTCAAATTAGTTCCCATTTTTAGAAGTGTTTGAATCGCAAGTTAGAGGACAATATGTACGTCTAACGCTTAAGAGGGTCGAGCGTACACAAGTTTTAAGTCACATTAAGGTTATCACGACCTTAAATGAAGTGAAAGAAGTGAGATTCTTGTAGGACTTAGGAAGCTAGCAGGTGAGTCAATTGCTTGCTTAGCTTAAATTCGCTGCCTAGATGGAGACGATACCCGACACCGAATCTATCCAAGTCCGTGTTAAGGGTGTAACTTTATCCCATGTTTTAGCATTATAAATGGACAATATTTACATCCCAAGATGGATAATAAAAAGGGCCCAAGTATATTCATAATTCACTTGTTGATTTGGGCCCAAACTACATGAAGAGAAATTAGGAAAAATGGGCAGCCAAGTCCCATCAACTTTGAGACCCATTTAGGAACAAGTGAGAGGGCCATGCTGCTGAATTACCAACTTTTTAGTATGTGTTAATACGTGGTCAAAATATCAAGAGAAAATTCAGCCAAATAGTCCCTTTAAAATGGCTTAAAAATAAGCATCTTTAAGACATTCTAAGCTTGGAAAAAAATCAGCCTTCACAAAGCTTTCTCTCTACACTTTCTTAACTTTGCAAAGCAGTCACAAGGAGACTTTTAGGGTTATTGGAGAATCTCTACACCTTGAAGTTAAAGGTAAGTAAAAATATTTATGTGTTTACTATGATTTTTTCATGAAAAACAAGAGAACTAGGCTGGTATTACTTGTGCTGAAATTTTGGACAACATGTGTTCCAAAGATTGTTGTACACTTTTCTTATTTATTTGGGAGCTTTTATCTTCTTGGTTAGGTTGAATATGAATGAAGATTGTTGTTCTTAATGAGTTTTGGTTCTGTAATGATGTAGAAAGGCTGCTGCACCATTTTTATAGTCCACAAAAGTGAGTTCTTATATGATATCGTAATTGTATTCTTAGTACAAACTTGTGGGCTGGTTGTTGGGAATTGTTGTTCCACGACCTCCATCTACTTTGGAACTATTTTTGGACTGTTTTAAGGCTGATATTATGTGTAAGTATGTTATATACAATTTGGTTGAAGTTAAAAAAGATTGGAATTGTTGACTTCGAAATGTAGTGAGACGACGTAATGGTATGCCACCTACTTTTGTGCCGTGTATAATTGTTATGTATTGTGTGTTGTGGGCTGTTGTGAGAATATTATGGCACTAAAACGGGCTACACATGATATGTGTATGAGAATATATATTACAAAATACGATTAGATGCGGAAAGATTGAAAGAATATAGGCGGGTTGATAAATACACGCTTGCTGCCCATGTGTTGTTTTTATGAGATTGGACCGCCAAGATGTGTTTATTTGCTTCTAATACTAGTTTTATCACCTACTCTGTTGTAGATAAATATTAGGAGAAAAGAAAGGGTATTTCGAGGTAATAGTGAGGTCGTACAACGAGGTATGTAAGGCTACTTGATTTCGTATTTTTTGGCATGAAACGTAGATCCCTCCTTGGCACATAAAAGAACTTACCAACTTCGACATAGCTAATTATCGTGTCTTCACTTTTTCACATGTTCATATGCTCCCATACATGGTCATCTTCAAATCTGCATACATACTTAGGTATCAAGAAACACGATTTCTTTTTTGCTAAATAAAGTTCATGAGTTGTTTCATCTCCTACGCATTTCATTATTTGTGTAACCTACTCTTCTCATTGAGGTATTGTTTTGTATAGTTCTTTACATATCACATGCTATATATATGGTGCTACAGCTCCAATAATATGAACACTAAAAGAATCATCTCAAAAGTAATTGAAAGATGAAGTGAAGTAAGTTGCTTATTGATGGGTGGTATCCCTAGGGGTGGAAGAATCACCTAGCAGGGGCCGATCCCATTACGGGGGGTAGCCCAGGGGTAAAAGGAAAAGCCTAGCATAGGTCGATCCCGATATTGATTTGCCACTAGTCAGTTGGCCATTTGTATTACATGTTGTGCACAGATTATACAGTAAAGGTAATGTTATAAAAAGAACATAAAGTACATGACTCCATAATATGACTAAAGGTTGTTTCTTATCCTTACGCCAGTGCATGATTTCATTTGAGTTCTTACTTCATATATAGTATTTCCTGCCTTGCATATTCACTACATCATCTCGTACTGACATCCCTTATGAGGAACCTGCATTTCATGCTGCAGGTACAGGTGCTAGTAGAAATCCTCTATAGAAGTACAGGATATCCAACTGCAGTTACTAAGCTCCAGGTTTCTTTAGGGATTTGTGTGTTTAGAGCTCATATATTTCTGTATTATATAGCTAGTAAAGAGACGGGGCCTATCCGGACCCTTATCTGATACTATTCCTTATCTAGAAGCTTTGTAGACTATGTAAATTAAAGTGTGTTCATGTCTCATACATTAGACATTGTGGCTCCAATGGCCTAGTCATATGCAATTTCCTTTGGCTTGATGTTGTTGTTTACCTTCTTTAACACATGATGAATATGGAAACCCCTTATAATATTTATAGAAAGTGCATGAGTACTGGTTGGTTCTCCCGATCCTTATCGGCAATGGGTGGTAGTCCGCCTTAATGGGACTTTGGGTATGACAATAAATTTTAACATACTTAGAAATAGACAACCCACGACAATTCAAATGAAAACCCTTTGAGTTAGATTTCTAACGCACTTGGTTTCACCTCATTTCGAGTTCGGATGAAGGAGTTATAATTGTTTTCGTGAGATCCTCTCTTGCACTGAAACCACACAGGTACCTTGACAAGCAGTGGGGCTTTAGATGGGCCGTCTGAACTACCTTGAGATAGAAAAGACAATTTTTGGTTTAAATCATTTGACACAACCAGTGGCATGGGCTGTGTGGCTTGCCACTGACTGAGTGGCTAACTGTGGGGTGTATGCAAGTGAAGCTTAGTGGGCATGAGAAGAGTTGTTTGGACAAGTGTTGTAGCATGGCCATTTGCACGGGCCGTCGCAAGGCTCACGATTCGTCTGGCCTGGCGTGGATCCTCATGGCCATATTTTTCTCAACAAGTGTAACTCTACAACCCACTACACGGATCATATAGCATCACATGACCCGTGGAGGCTCCCTCAAAGTGACGACACATGATTTTTCCAAAGTATCCCAACTTCAATTTTTGACCAAGTCTCACCTCACAGGAACTCCACATGACCCATGGAGTACCACACAACCTGTGTAGGCCTCAGTGGGGCATCACTTTACCAATTTTTCCATTCGTTCACTAATGGCATTTTCGTGAATTTAATTCATTGTAATGATCTTTTTAAACTTTCAATGCTATCTAACTTCCCCAAAAGACTTAAACCCTATTCCAAAGGACCAAACTCATTGCTCTCAACTTAAATGTACTCTCAAATCCTCTCAAAATCCTCTACCAAGACTCCAATACAAATTCAAGGAAACTCAAGAATAAGTTTGGATTTCCAGATTCCATTCCAAGTTTCCATTCTTTCCTAACTCAATTTCAAGAGACTCAAGGTCTAAGGTATGTAGGTTTCAACTAATGGGTTCTTTCACCCATGGTGCCTAACCTTACTTATATTACATAAATTTTATGATTCTAAGTTGATTTACTTGTAGGTCTTACTTATTATAAATGTAACTATGAACTATGTTAGGGTTTCATAAAATGTTTGATTGTTTAAGCATGTTTTGAGCTACGAATCTATGATCTATTTTGAGATTTAATGGAGAGTTTTGATGTATCTTGCATGAAGGTATTACCAAGTGATGGTGGGTGGTTTTATATTGAGTATTCATGCATGATTTCATTCTTGAATTGCATGATCTTACACTAGCATTACACACTCACCAAGTGTTTGATAAAATGTCTAGTTTTGGATTCTTGAGCTATGGTTGATATATTGCATGACCCATGACTTGAATGACTTTATAATGATGAAAGGAATGTAGATATGTATTGATTTCATGGAAAGTATATATAGTGTTGTGAGTTGACCATACCTAGTTGAGTAGGGGTAAATTTACCTCAACCATCTTGATGGGGAGTGGTATGCCCATTAACCAATTGAGGGGTTGATACCTCAATCACTTTGGATGGGGGGTGGTCATGATTATCAACAAATTGGGGGTTTGATAACTCAATCACTAGGCCCATCAACCAATTAGGGGTTTGATTCCTCAATAACTTTTGATAGGGGTGGTCATGCCATCAACCAATTGAGGGGTTGATACCTCAATCACCATGGATGGTAGGGTGCAACAACCATCAACCATCAACCATCAACCATGGATGCTTATGATAATGCATTTTGTCTATGTTGCCTATCTCTTATTACATTACATCTTACATATTAGTACATTCAAACATACTAACAGATACTCTATGCCTACATGATGTTACCATGTAGGAACCAGAGTGCCACTTGATCATCCTCTTCCTCCACAAGGCCAGTATGATTTCTCTCAAGCTAGTTGGTGAGTCCTCAACTCCGAGGACATACTTATCTTGATTTATGCTATATATTGACTCTTCTTATGTTGGAAACTTATAACCATGAGGGTGATCCCGGAGATTGTCTTAGCCTCCGCTCCTATCTATGTATCAGAGGTGTTGTTGGAAACTTATGATGTGTTATTGTTATACTATTGGCTTGTTATGCTTCTATGATATTACCAAAGATATCCCTTAGCCACATATTTCTCCTTTTTCTATCTATGTTTGATGTATAATTACTTCCACGACCATGGATATCTAATGATATGCTAAGAATCTTGTTTGAGGTTCCTTTGGGATACCCATTTGCAGTGTCATGTCTAGTCCCTAGGCTTGGATCGTGACAAAGTTGGTGTCAAAACACTAGGTTGTTAATGGTCCTCGACATCCAACACGTCACGTCGATTAGAGTCTTATTCATGATTGTGTTGTGCACCACTACTTTGAGTAAGAGGCTATGAGGCATTTAAGGAAATGTTTCCCTTCTTCATGGTCTATGTTGTGCTATAAGAATTAGGTGAAGTTTCCTCTAACAAATGTTCTTTGCCATTTTTAGATCATTCCTAACACAAGAGAAAGAAGAGATCGCACTCCCATAGAACAATCGGCCCATGGAGAGCTGTGGGATACTCTCACCTTGCTAGCTCAAACCATGGCTAATCACGTCAAACAAGGGTCCCAAGCCCCCAATACTCATACTATGACATCTCGGGTGAGCTACTTTATGAGGATGAATCTACCAGAGTTCTATGGGTCTAAGATGGATGAAGTCCCCTCAAGAATTTGTGGATGAGGTGTACAAAGTGCTATCTATCATGGGCGTTAGGTCCTGAAGAGAAGGCAGAGTTGGCAGTATTCCAACTCAAGGGGGTGGCCCAATATGGGTTACTCAATGGAAGGAGGAGAAAAGGACCAACAATATGATACTATGGGAGAAATTTAGGTGACATTTCTCAACCGATTCTTCTCTCTTGAGCTTTGAGAGGCCAAAATAGTGCAGGTCATTAATTTAAAGCAAGGATCTATGAGTGTGAGGGAGTATGCCATGAATATCAACCAACTCTCCAAATATGCTCGATATTTGGTTGTCGACCCAAGGTCTAGAGTGAACAAGTTTACGATGGGTATATCCAATTTAGTGAATGAGGAGTGTTGGGCCGCTATGTTGATTAGTGGCATGGATTTGTCCCGCTTGAGGACTTATGCTGAGCAATTAGAGGTGAAAAGATGAGGAAAAGGAGAAGTGGTGTGGCCAAGAGGTCCTGTTTTGATTGTAAGTTTCAATGTCCCAAGGGTGGCTAGTTTCATCAAGGCCAAGGGTCTTCTCAAGCTCCTAATAGAAGTTTTGCCAATGACTACCCAAGGGCCCAAGGTGATGGTGGTGTGACGCCAAATGCTATGTGTCCAAAAGTATGGTAGGGGTCATGGTGGCCCATGTTTGAAGGACACTAATACTTGATTTGGTTGTGATAAAGTGGGACATAAGGTGATGGATTGTCCACGTAATCACAACAAGGGTAAGGATGTTCATCCTCAAGGCCGGGGTGCTAAATCAGTTCCTTTGGGGAGAGGAGGCCAACAAGGTGGTGCCCTAAGGCACAAACGATTCTATGTTATTCATGGGAGGCAAGGGGTTGATGAGGTTCCTTATGTCATCACCGGTATGTTAGAAGTCTTTCATTTTGATGTGTATGCATTGATTGACCCGGGTGCCACTCTTTCTATTGTTACCACTTTTGTTGCCAAAAAGTTCCATGTTGAACCCGAGTTGTTGTGTGATCCATGTGAGGTGTTTACTGCCGTTGGTGCATCTATTGTTGCTAGAAGAGTCTTTAAAAATTGTCCCGCTTATATTTTTTATAAAATATTTCCATATGACTTTGTTGAGTTGGACATGTTAGATTTTGACATTATTCTTCGGATAGATTGGTTGCATGCATACTATGCCTCTATTGATTGTAGAACCCGTAAGGTAAAATTCCAATTCCCCTATGAACCCGTCCATGAGTGGGAAAGTCATGATTTGGTGGTCAAGGGTAGTTTTATTTGTTGCATTAAAGCCCAAGGGTTCTCTAAGGGGTGTCTATGTCATCTTGTGAGGGTTAGGGATGTGGAGTCTAAAGTCCTCCCCTTTGAGTTGGTTCCAGTGGTTAATGAGTTCCTAGATGTCTTCCCAAATGACCATCCTGGTATTCCTCAGAAAAGGGAAATATATTTTGGCAAAAATATCCGTCCTGACACTCAACCTATGTCTATTCCTCCATACCATATGGCGCCGACGGAGTTGAAGGAGTTGAAAGAGCAATTAAAGGATTTGTTGGAGAAGGGTTTTATTAGTCCTAGCTAATCACCTTGGGGTGCATCAGTGTTATTTGTGAAGAAGAACGATTGGTCCCTTAGAATGTCTATACCAACAACTTAATAGAGTCATCATCAAGAATAAGTACCCTCTACCAAGGATTAATGATCTTTTTCACCAACTTCAATGGGCTAGTCACTTTGTCACGATTGATCTTCGATCCAGGTATCACCAAGTGAAGGTGAGAGAGTGTGACATTCCTAAGACGGCCTTTAAGACTAGGTATGGGCACTATGAATTCATGGTTGTGTATTTTTGGTTGACCAATGCACCGGCTGTCTTCATGGATCTTATGAATAGGGTCTTCAAACCCTACCATGATTCATTTGTTGTGGTCTTCATTAATGATATTTTGATCTTTTCCCATATTGAGGAGGAGCATGTAAGTTATTTGAGGGTTGTGCTACAAAAGTTGCGGGAAGAGAAGTTGTATTCGACGTATGTGAAATGTGAGTTTTGGATACAAGAGGTTGCCTTTCTGGGTCATGTGGTGTCGGGGGATGGTATTAAGGTGGATCCTAAAATGATGAAAGTGATTAGAAATTGGCCTAGACCTTTGACCCCATTGGATATTAGAAGCTTATTGGGCTTAGCAGGTTATTACCAGAAATTCGTGAATGGGTTCTCTTCTATTGCTTCTCCGATGATTAAGTTGACCCAAAAGAAGTCTAATTTTGTGTGTACTGATGAGTGTAAAAATAGTTTCCAATCTTTGATGGATAAGCTTGTCTCTGCTCCCATCTTGTGTTTACCGAAAGGGTTGGAAGGGTTTGTTGTGTATTGTGATGCCTACCAAATTTGTTTGCATTTTGTTTTAATGCAAAATGGTAAGGTGATAACTTATGCCTCTAGACAACTAAAGGTGCATGAAATGAACTACCCAACCCATGATCTTGAATTGTCCGCTGTGGTTTTTTCTTTGAAAATTTTGCGTCGTTATTTGTATGGGGTGCATGTTATTGTTTTTATCGATCATAAGAGTCTCCAATATATGTTAACCCAAAAAGATCTCGACTTGAGACAACAAAGGTGGTTAGAACTTCTTAAGGATTATGATGTGAGTGTTCATTATCACTTCGATAAGGCAAAAGTTGTGGTCAATGCTCTAAGTAGGGTGCCTATGGGTAGCCTTGCACACGTTGGGGATAAGGGCAAAGAGGTGGCTAGTGAGGTCCGTCACTTGGCTAGATTGGGAGTTAGGTTGAAGGAGGTTGATAATGGTAGAGCAGTGGTGGTTGATGGTTCCAAATCTTCGTTGATTGACGAGGTAAAGGTAAATAAAGATCTTGACCCCGCCTTGCTAGAATTGAGGTCTTTGGTGTGAGATGGTAAGGTGGAGGTTTTCTCCCAAGGGGGAGATTGTGCCTTTAGGTACCAAGGCAGGCTGTGTGGAACTAGTACTAATGGCTTGAGGGAGAAAATTCTTGATAAGGCTCATAATTCGTCCTATTCTATTCACCCCAGTTCTACAAAGATGTATAGGGATTTAAGAGAGGTGTATTGGTGGGGAGGTATGAAGAAAGACATTGCTAACTTTGTGTTCGGTTGCAATAATTTCCAACAAGTCAAAGCCAAACATCAAAGGCCGGGTGGCCTAGCCTAAGACATAGATATTCCAACTTAGAAGTGGGAGGAAATTAATATGAATTTTATGGTTCGGTCACCTAAGACTAGAAAGAGTTTTGGTTAATTTTGGGTTGTGGTTGATAGGTTGATAAATTCGGCTTATTTCCTACCAATTACGACTATATATGGTGCCGAAGATTATGCTAAATTGTACATCCATGAGTTGGTGAGATTGCATGGGGTGCCCTTGTCTATCATATCGGATCGTGGCTCTCAATTCTCTTCACACTTTTGTATTTCCTTCCAAAGAGGTCTTAGTACCAAGTTTAAGCTTAGTACGACCTTTCACCTTCAAACGGATGGCCAAGCCGAAAGAACTATCCAAAATCTTGAGGATATGCTTAGGGCTTCCGTATTGGAATTTAAGGGTAGTTGGGATGACCATCTTCCATTGATTGAAATTTTTTTTATAATAATAGCTATCGTGCAAGCATTGGTATGGATCCTTTTGAGGCTCTTTATGGAAGGCATTGTAGGTCCCCAGTTGGATTGTTTGAGGTGGGGGAGATGGCCTTGTTAGGCCAGAATTTTGTTATGCAGGCCATGGAGATGGTGAGAGTGACTAGGGGGAGATTGAAAACTGCCCAAAGTCGGCAAAAGATCTATGACGATGTGAGGAGAAGGGATCTTGAATTCATTGTTGGTGATTGGGTCTATTTGAAGGTCTCACCTACGAAGGGCATGGTCTAGTTCGGTAAGAAGGGTAATTTGAACCCTAGATTTGTGGGTCCCTACAGAGTGTTGAGAAGGATTGGCAAGGTGTCCTATAAGTTAGAATTTCCTAATGACATGCGTATAGTTCATCCGGTCTTCCATGTATCCATGTTGAGGAAGTGTGTGGGTGACCCAAATGCTATTGTGCCTCTTGATATTTTGGGGGTTATTGAAAACAATTTGACTTATGATGAGTTTTTGTTAGAAATCTTGGATAGGAAAGTGAAGAGGTTGAGGAACAAAGAGGTAGCTTTCGTAAAGGTTCTTTGGAGAAACCAACAAGTTGAAAGTGCCACATGGGAAGCTGAGACAAACATGCAAAAGAGATATCCCTATCTCTTCCATTCTACTCAAGCCTAAGGTACTAATTTAAGTCCCCTATATGGTTTCATGTCTTAAGATTCGGCCCTTTTGTCATTTGCATGCATTCATGCTCATGTTGACAAGGTTATTGTCATTTTGATGTTCATGTTGAAAGTTTTTGAAAATAATGTTTAAGTGCATTTGTTGCATCCTTGTTGGGTTAAAAATCTTCATGATTGCTTTCCTTGTGTACGTTTCTTTGACATTTGGGGACTAATGTTCCTAAGGGGGAGATATTTTGACACTCCATGTCTCCATGCTCTTATGTATCCATGTTTCAAGCCTTATTTGGTTAGGTTGGGAGTGTGTTAGGGTCGTGGGAGACTTCTACTACTTGGAAGAGTTCAAGACTTCCTTATGAATTGAGTTTTGGGTGTTGGTTTGTGCCAAGGTCAACTTTTAAAATGAGCATAACTTTTAGCACACTTGGAAGTACACAATCCACGACATGTCAATTGAAATCCCTTTGAGTTAGCTTTCCAAGGAACTTGGCTTCAATTTATTTTAAGTTCGGATGAAGGAGTTATGACCATCTTCGTGAGACCTTCCCCTACAGTGAAACAACACCGGGCACCTTAACGGGCAGTGGGGATTTTGACGGGCCGTCTGGGCTGCCTTGAGCTGGAAAAGACCATTTTTCATCGAAGGCATGTCGGCTAGTGGAACGGGCCATATGGCTTGCCACTGACCGTGTGGCTAGCCGTGGGTTGTGTGCGTGTGAAGCTTAGTGGCCACGGGAGGAGTTTTTTGGCCAAGTATTGTGCCATGGCCATCTATACAGGTCATGGGAAGGCTCGTGATCCGTCTAGACTGGTATAGAGCCTCCTGGCCATATTTTTCTCACCAAGTTTAACCCCACGGGCTATTACACGGACCGTGTAGCATCACACGGACCTTGGAGGCTCCCGTCAAAGTGACGAAACGTCATTTTTCCAAAGTATCCCGACTTCTAATTTTTGACCAAGTCTCACCTCACGGGTACTCCGCACGACCCGTGGAGTGCCACACAACTCGTGTGGGCCACAATGGGGCATCACTTTTCCAATTTTTCCATTTGTTCACTAATGGCATTTTCGTGAATTTAATTCAATCTAGTGATATTTTTAGACTTCCAATGCCATCTTAACCTCCCCAAAAGATATAAACCCTATTTTAAGGGACAGAACTCATTACTCTCAAGTTGAATATAATCTCAAATCCTCTCAAAAGTGTGTACGGAGACCTTAATACTAATTCAAGGAAACTCAAGAACAAGTTTGGATTTCAAGACTCCATCCTAGCTTCCATTCTTTTCTAACTCAATTTCAAGTGAATCAAGGTCTAAGGTATGTGGGTTTCAATTATTGGGTTCTTTCACCCATGGTTCCCAACCTTCCTTTTTATATAAATTGTATGATTCTAAGTTTATTTACTTGTGGGTCTTACTTATTATGAATGTAACAATGAACAATATTTGGGTTTCATAAAAAGTGTGATGTTTAAGTATGTTTTGAGTTATAAATCTATGATCTATTTTGTGATTTGATGGAGAGTTTTGATGTATCTTGCATGAGGTATTACCAAGTGATAGTGGGTGATTTTACGTTGAATTTTCTTGCATGATTGCACTCTTGAATTGCATGATCTTACACTAGCATTACACACTCACCAAGTGTTTGATAAAATGTTCGATTTGGGATTCTTGATCTATGAATGATCTATTGAATGACCCATATCTTGAATGACTTTATGATGATGAAAGGAAGGTATATATGTGTTGATTTCATGGAAAGTATATATAGTGTTGTGAGTTGACCATACCTAGTTGAAGAGGGGTAAATTGCCTCAACCATCTTGATGGGGAGTGGTATGCCCATTAACCAATTGAGGGGTTGACACCTCTATCAGTTTAGATGGGGAGTGGTCATGCCCATCAACAAATTAGGGGGTTGATTCATAGATCACTTTGGATGGGGGTGGTCATGCCATCAACCAATTGAGGGTTGATAGCTCAATCACCATGGATGGTAGGGTGTAACAACCATCAACCAATTAAGGGGTTTATTCCTCAATCACTTCCAAAGGGTGGTCTACCTTGGATTCCGAGTACTAAGTTTGCTTGGTGTATGATGATGGTCTCTTCCTACATATGTAATAGGTTCCATATAAGCATGTTTTACTTCAATCATCATTCATACATGTTATATTATTATTATGCCATCCAATGCTTATGATATTGCATATTGCCCATGTTGCCTTTCTCTTGTTGCATTGCATCCTACATACTTAGTATATTCAAACGTACTAACACATACTATATATCTACATGATGTTATCATGTAGGAACTGGAGTCCCACTTGATCATCCTCCTTCTCCGTGTGGCTAGTGCAATTTCTCTCAAGCAAGTTGGTGAGTACTCAACTTCGAGGAAATACTTCTCTTGATTTTTGCTATGTATTGACTCTTCTTATATTGGAAACTTATAACTATGAGGGCAACCCCAGAGATTGTCTTGGTCCCCACTCCTATCTCTTTATTAGAGGTGTTGTTGGAACCTTATGACGTGTTAATACTGTACGATTGGCTTGTTATGCTTCTATGAACAAAGATGTCCCTTAGCCTCGTATTTCCCCTTTTTCTATCTATTATTGATGTATAATTTCTTCCGCGATTATGGATGTGTAATGATATGCTAAGAGGCTTGTTTGGGGTTCTTCGGGATCCCCATTCGCCGTATCACGTCTAGGCCCTAGGCTTGGGTCATTACAAGATGTGTATCTATGATAATGTAAATCGTGTGAAACTCTAAGTTACGACTTGCTATGGAACATAGATAATATAATTGAGTTATGATGTGGAGTAGGCTAATGTAAGCAGTCGTTGTAACCCTTAATAATTAGGTCGATGGGGTCTTATATATGGAAAATAATGAACTTTCCATAATAATCCAAGTTGTCTACAGTCAATCGTATAGAAGTGTAGAAGTTGAGTGTTAGAAGACTAAAGGGATAGGTTATGTTATAAAGGGTGCATAAAGAATATATGTATGCCAATAAGAGCAACAAGTATAGAAAGATGCCTATAACAATAGAAGGATGTTAAGATTTGTATGTTAAAAGAAACTCTTAGTAGCGATTCTGTTTATATTGAGTATAGTATAATAGGAGAGTTTAAGATGTTCTTGGGATAGTGGTGGCCTGACTGGGTGAAGAGCTATACTTATAGCTTAGCAAAGAGAATCAATTCACAGACTTAGAGAGATGACCTTTGTGCTTTAGGGGAGATGAGTAGGTAATGATCCATGGTAGGTCTTGAGCTTTTGATAGTGATGAGTTGATCAGATGAGACATCAATATTTTTTCATCCCATATGTTCTTTATACTTCAGTCGAGGTGATATTCCATCCTATCTTGTGTGTGAGTGTCATGCCCATGGCCTATTCCCATGCACCTCATGTTGATTCCCATTCATATTGAGTTTCGAATGATGAGTGATCTTATCTCACAGATCTAAGAGTTTTCAGCCCTATGCTAAACAAAATATGACTTGAGTTTTACACTATATATAGTTTTATGAACTTAGAATGAGTCTTGAAAGATGAGGGAGATCATATTAGGTTATGAATGTTCTTAGATTAGATTTTTTGATTGAATTATACTAATGATTTTTCATAAAAGCTCTTTCAGTAATTCTCCTTTCCACTCTTGATGACAATGTAAATGATAGTAGATGAGTGTGAGTGTTCTTGAATTGTGATAACGGAGTTGAGTTTCTATCATTGAGTTGATGTTCCTCTTGAGTCTCTTCATATGAGTGTGCAAGTCCTTGATGGTGTTCATGCCTAATAAAGATGGTAGAGATAAAGTTTAAATTCTAGGTATTGACTTTGAAGTCTATTCTTGAGAATGAATATTTGAGTGTCTGAGCATTTCAGTTCTTGATGGTATTCGTGCTTGATGGTTCTCCTAGTTTACTCATCATTCGAGGATGAATGATTCCAAGGGGGAGATAATGTAATAGCCCTATTTTTTTTATGCTAAGACTGAGCCATTTTTCATATGATATAGGATTTTAATTGATGATTCATAATTGAGAATAGGTGATAAAGACAATTTCTTAGTGGAGGAATAGAATCAGAGATGATTTAAGGTCACACAAACCCTCTAGTACGAATTTAAGCTAAATAACTTTCTTGGCGTTTGAGTTCAAATATAAGATTTTATAAAATTTAGGTGGACCAACGAATTTTAAGTTGTATATACATGGTAGGATCAATTCCTAAGTATTTAAAGTATGTTAGATGTAATTTAGAGTCATAAGGGATCTTTTACATCAATCCAAGTCCAAGAATTTTTTTCAACTATGTTTTTGAATGATTTGATAAAAGGGCCAACTTCAAATGAATATATCTCTTGAAATATAATGATTTAGGTATCCCATAATATAAATTAAAGATCTTTAAATTATCTTTCCAACACATCCAATTTCTCCTTCATCGGGGTCCGGAGTAAAACATTATGAACAATTTACTGGAGATGTGCTGAGCTGTCCGAAGTCCTGGACGCGGAGTCTTCTAGACAAGTTAATGACATCTTTTTTATTATTTTATGAAGGTATTTTAATCCTATAACCCTTTGGAGTATATTTTAGTGTCCCAAAACACATAGAAATTAGTCTTTTTATAAATAAAACCCTCTCCTTCATTCCTAAATATAAACACTCAAGAATCATCAAGAAAATCATCAAGTTAGGGTTAACTTTAAAGATTCACATCAAAGTAAGTTATTCTCCATGAATTTGCAAGCTTCCCAATATAATATTCTTATCTAGTCATGAATCTCTAAGAAAATCTTAAATCATAACCTAGAGTTTCAGTAAAATGAATTCAACAATTTCAAGAAAGGATTTCTTCATTCATCTTTTTCAAGATGAAGAACTCTAAAGATTGTAATTCAAGAATTCAAGAATCAAAGGGAAGTTATTCAACCAATATTGTTTTTAAGTTCTTCCACTCTAAGATAACTATAAAGAGAAATTCTTTTCTTAAGAACAAGCATCAATGTTCCAAGATCAAAGATTTTCTTCACGAAAAATAGTATTCATCAAATTTTAATTGTAATATCAACTTTCTAGGTATGTAGTACTATCATAGCATTGGATTGAGTTCATCCACAAGCCCCATATCTAAGTTTCCATTTTTAATAAGTATTTTATTGGGTAAAAACCCAGATTTCGAATTAAAATTGAATCA